>LD351093.1:67609-77740 GCA_001465055.1 Ptychodera flava
ATATATATATATATATATATATATATATATATATATATATATATATATATATATATATACATGAACAAAAAGCCCCATCTGTTTGTAACTTTCGATGTATTTTCAAGTACAATTTCACTTTTAGTAAACCAAAGGGTTTTCCCAACTCCCATAATTATTGTCGAAATGCCCAGTGTTCAGCGTATGCATGTTAGATGCGCAACGTCATCGTTTAAAACTGGATTGTAGTCCGGACGAAAATTCAATTTTCAGCGCCAAACTTTGCGTGTTGTGTACAATGTTTTATCATAGACCCTCGAGAGGGTCTATGGTTTTATATGCTGGCAGGACCGGGTGGCAGGATTAGCACTGTGTGTTTCAGCATACTTGCGAGAGTACAGTAAGTATTACAGACATATTTTATTGCATAAGAGTGAACAGCAGTGGTTTGTTAATGGTTGTCTCAATTTAGACCAGTAATAAAAATTGTTGACGCGATACATCGTGACCGTCCTTGCCTTCGCTACTCAAAGTCACGACGACTCGGAAGTCGAGTATGATGTATGGTCAGAATAGAAAGATTAGAGTATACCATTATTCAGAGGGGTGGTGGGAATGACGGGGATTGGAATATTTTAAAGAAGGACAGGCAGTGCGTGCACCTCCACCCCGAAACTGTACATATTGTTTTTTTTCAGGTCATGTGTAAATGTGTCCCGCAAAAATTGACAATTTTCACTCCAATTTTTTAAAAACGTCTTCGTTTATGACTGTCCAACCTCCAAAGATCTTATCCTTCATCAACAGTGCAGGCGACCATGAGTCGTTGGTGAAGAATCACCGCTTTGATCTTTCGACGTAAGGCATTGCGTTGCTCTATGTTTATGCCCTCTACCATAACATCTTCGTTCAGATCTAGAGTCGTCGAAAACCGCAAAAAGCGCACCTCGAGAACGGTTGTGGGATATGTAAGAGTAACTTTGAAAACCCGAGATGTGATGAAAGCGCTGCTGTGGCTGACTTTAAATGCGCAGTGGTACAATCGTAAAAAAAATTGATGTTGTTGTTTTTCGCGATCTGTTTGGACTCAATAAACGCAATTGGTTGTACAGTTCACGACCAGCTCAGATCGTTAGAAAATGAAGTCTGTAAATAAGACAAAACAGTATTCTAATTATTGACTTTCCAATTGACATATTGCGTTGAACACACGTGATTTATATACAAATACATATGCATTTTCGGATAGATTACAATGTTTTGCCCTCCGCTGACGGCTTGTTTTCCATCAGTCACGGTTTTTTTATATCTCGGATCGCATTTTTCGCAGTTAAACTGTCTCACCGTATACTGTTCAGGCTACTTCAAATTGTAAACTGGGACATTTCATCTTGTCTGTCGGGCTAGAGGCCGCAATGTGGTATGGAACAGGCATCACACACACTGGGACAAGATAAGTCAACAAGTGATTTATTGACCGGTCGCCAGAGTGACGTCAGAGGTAAACATTTGCATAACTAAGTTGTAATTTACTGCCATTGGCGTGCTAAATATGTCTTTTGAAGCAGCTGATAAACCATAAACCTCTGCAAATAAATTATGAATGCACACCTGTCGCTTTGATTTAATGGTTATGTAGCTGTACCAGATTAAATTAGCAGATTTTAATAATTTATGGTTTACCAAAAGCGCCCTCTTCTGGTCAATATTAGGCATTCATGAGGGGTACCGACCAGCTACCCGCCGTAATATTTACGAGTATGGCTCAATTGCCTGAGCGATATCCGGTCATTTGCTCTAGGGTGCCATATAAGTAGTATTGACCTTGAAGTTCTATGAATGCACTGATCTTTCCAGAGTTATGGGACACTGTTACTCTTCCTGGGATCCAGTCGTTCCCATTGTCATAGAGGCAGGCTTAGTTCTCCCACCAAGCTATAGGTAACTGGAATATTTGAACAATTTTTACAGTATTTTTTTTCTGTTTGAGAGATACGTTTTCGTGTTCCAGTCCTAAAATCGTTTCAAAATATCTTAGTATTAAAATATAATACAAGCTGCTTGTACGTCGTGCTGTCAAATTTATATATTGAAAGCTAAATTTTGTCCGAACTTGTTTGGTGTTTGCTCGGATCGAAAATAACAATAGCAAAAATAAACTACTGGTACAAAAATTGGCAAGAGTTTCCTTAGGCCTCTTCATATCTGCAAACCACTCCAGCAATTCTAACCACCTTAATGGCGGACTTTCCTTGGACGAAGCACATCAAATACAACTTTTGAAGGGGTTTAGAATTAGGGCTAGGGTTAGTTTTAGGGTTAGCATACTCAAACGTGTTGTATATCCTACCTAAGAAAAAATTGGGGTGGGGCGGGGGCTTAAGGAACTCTATCCAAAAATAATCAACATACTATCACAATTACAGCTACAGCCCCTTTAATATCACATCACGTTTAGTCCTCAGGTTTTTAAAATCTTCCATGGGTGATTTTACCACAAATGTCCCGAAGAAAGGTTCAAAGTCCACAATGCTACATGAGCAAATCTGCTCTGGATTTACTGTTCACGTATTTTAACCCTTCCATCACCGTGGTTTTGACCAAGACCCCATTGTTATCGATGGAAACTGTGGACCTGTTTACAGAGAATTAGGGGTGAAGAGGCTATGTACTGGAATTAACACGTCAGCGCATGAAGGAATTAAATCTTAGGGGAGCAGAAAATGGTCCGTCAGCTGTGTGGGCAGTACCACCCCACGACTCTACTGTTTTGGTATGTCCTATTTAACTATCTTGCCATCATTAAGAAAGGAAGGAATATATTGGAATGGTCCATTAGGTTTTGGAAGGGGTGGTCGAAATTTCGGTGGGGTGCACTCAGTCCCGCATTAGGCACAGGTGTAACCTTGACAGTTCAAGCAAAAGCGGACCTCTTCTCAGAACAATCTTCCTTTAAATTGAATTGTGTCAAACTTTCTAAATAGTCTACATTTTTTCTACAAAATGTTAGGTCAAAAGTGATTCTTCGCTTTCAGAAGTCGTGCCAAACGTCATCATGAAGCGAAAAAGAGGGTCAAAACAGTATCAGTGATGTGGTAGTGTCCCCCCTCGGGAAAGTTGGAAAACAGTCGAACATAAATTCTAGCAACATAAAAAATATTCACAGGAATTGCAACCGAAAAACGAGTGGAATGAAGCCCAGGGGTGTGCTATTCTCAACACAATATGACAACTGTTTCCATCCTCTGAAATATTGCATTGTCTCTTTGAGAACCCTCAAAAGATTCAACGATCCATCCATTCATTAATATTGAAACCTTTGAGACGCAATACCGATCTCGAGTCAAGACTTACCTGCTTTGCCCAATATTGTGACATGAAGTATGAGGGTGGGGGATAATGCAACCCCTTGTAGACAAGTCAGACTACACTGAAAGTATAAAATAGATACATTCTCTACTTCTTCGAAATGCATGTTGAAATACGTTGAAATGAAAGCTATTAAATTGTATAATTTTCCTTGCTACCACAAATATTGCGTACAATAGGTAACGTTATGACGTCCGTCAATTTTCAATTATAATTATAATTGTGGAGTTGGAAATTAAACACATGCAAGTTGTACTGTTGAACTCTGGGCATTGCTACATGACTTGAGGAATGGCACAATAAACTATTTTACGAAGAAATTAAATGGAAATACAATCACAGCCCATGAAACTCTAAAACTGTATTTCGGAAAGCTTACTTCTCAAAGTGCGCGATTTATTTAGTTGCTCTCTGGAAAGAAACTCGGATTTCTCTTAGTCAAATATCTGTAAAACAAATCGACCTACTTATTTCAACGTTGGTTTATAAATTGGCAAAGTGCTCCACTTCTCCGCTGAACCGGATGGCCCAATTAAACCCTCTTGATTTCTTGGCACGGTTAATGGCGATTACAAATTGATATTTATTGTTCTTGGGAACTGAAAATGCAAAATTAGGGCGATAATTTACTTTCGTTGAAGTCTGCTGCCTTTCTGACGATAACCTGTTGCCTTCCTAACAGTAACCCGTGGCCCAAACGAGACATTCTTTTAAATGATACGCCATATGCCTTCCAGGTTCTGGTAATATTTCTCTGATGCGTATAACGACCGATGACGTATATGGAGGTACAGTGTTTACGATATCACCGCCTTGCCATCCAGAATTAAGTAGCCACTATATTTGAGGGGACTCGGGTCTTTTTATTCTTAATCAAAAAATTGTGAATGAAATGGATTGTGAGGGTGGCTTGTTAAGTATTTCGGGTGCTATGAGGGTACCGGTTGAGGGCCAACAGCGAAAGAGGCAGCAATACACATTTGAGCACCAAACATCAGTGAAATTGTAGCAGATACCTTGGTGGATCAGTGAGCGGATAGCGAAAGTGCAGGTTTCAATGGATACCACAACCCGAGCACTGATACATTTTATTTGCTGGAGTGTAAATGTGTATCATAGTTCCATCATGTATATTCAGTTTTACGTTCCATCGCCCCGTGATTTTAGTTTGTCCTAAAAAGAAACCGATGACGTGTTGATACGATCGTAAATGTACGTACCGAGAACTGGTATATGGGTTGGCTTTAGGACTTGCCTCCCCGAAACCACCGAAAAACACCCGCATGACATTGTACCGCGGTGCCGCCCACATGGACGATCTTCCGATGTTTTTAGAGATGGCTGTTCATTTTATTGCAAAGCCAACAAATCTATCCCGGGTAGCAATAACGCCCTGTCTCATTAACGTCAAAATACAGGTGATATGCTTCTCGACTGCAGCGAATTGTGTGCCGTGTTTATTTGTTCAGTCCAGTGATTGCTTTGGAACGCCACACAGTTTCAACGAATTGGGTAATAATGGAAGCGTAGGGCAAATAATAAAAACGTCAATTTGACAGAAATTGTCCAATCAAATAATCGCACGCATTGCAGCACTGCTCTCTCTCTCTCTCTCTCTCTCTCTCTCTCTCTCTCTCTCTCTCTCTCGATAGTTAGTTAGATAGATAGATAGATAGATAGATAGATAGATAGATAGATAGATAGATAGATAGACAGATAGATCGATAAAGTTTTCAATTTAATCTGATGCAAACCGGGCAAGTAAACTCATTTACAATACGATCTCCCAGGTGTGGTTCAAGCTATTATAAAGACCTCAGCTCTCGCTATTCAGTCCTCTTATTACGTTGTCTTTGCGACTTAATGTGTATATATTATTTGCACAACATATTTATTTTCTGATCATGTTGAAATACGTAGCTGATTTCGCTCCCTTTTTCAGCAACATACCAGTGTCTTTAGCATTTGATGACTTAAAATTTTGCAAACTCTAATACCTTCAACCTCTCTGTAGTTGTTGTAAGTGTAAGAACATCATGCTAAAACTACGGAGTGGTTTCTAAACAAGCAACTCTGTTACTAGATCATGCACAGTTGTGAATGGATTGGCGGTTCTCGAGTCTGGAAGTAGGTCTTCAAAATAATGGTAACTGAGAATGGTGAACACGTTCGTGGACAGAGACACGAACGTGTCAACAGCGGAGCTTGCCACTTGTTTTGATTTTTTTTTTGTCTCAAAAAAGGGGATCTGGTTGTCGGTCTCGTCTTTCTGAAATCTGTATCTGTAACTTTAGCTGCAAATGCATATGTGTTCGGTTCGCTTCAACGCCGACTCAATGGGCTAGCTAAAACTGATACTCGTAGCGACTTGTAGGAAGTGCGATGAACGTCTTGAACTTTGATTCCCTTTATGTCCTTGTATGGCATGTACGGTTTTTTGTTTTAAATAGTGCATATTCGTAATTGTTCAATAAAGGTTCCCTTAAGAGCCATAGCGGCAGTCTTTCAATTTTAGGATATTTCGGTCGCCTGGCCCAAGGCTGCTCCTATAGTCTGCTCCGACACCCGTCGCCACCCTCATAATCTGTACCACTATGTATGCTCCTGTATGTGTCTAAGGGTCCAAGGTACCTTCCATACCTGTATCTGACCGACTACCAGCCCATATATCTGATAGTTTAATGTTGTTGCCTCTCCCTGACTTTCTCCTCCTGCTTCTGTCTCTCTGTCATCACGAAGGCGAAATCTGACACTTATTTTCGACTGAAATAAAATCTATATAGCGTGCAACCATAAGAGATTTCAATCACCTTTATGACACGCACACACACGCACATACGCACACACCGTGACACGCAGACAAAATTGGCCACTGTACTGGTTTGATCTTCAGTACAGAAATGTTAGCAAAACACGAGTAATGGCAAAGCTATTGAAAACCGTTTAAAATTGCTTTGCTGTCGTTATGAACTAATTTTTGGTAGCACGAGACATTAATCTCTGCTAATTACAGAGAAATAAAATTAACGCTATTTGTAAGGGGGGCATCGCTTTCCATGGGAACGGAATGTCGAAAACAGAGACACGCGGCTTGATATAAGTGATTTCAAAACGCACCGAATACTTCAACACTGGCTCCCCTGTCCTTGCCGATGACCGACTAGACAAAACAAATCGTCCCCCCTCGCAACATTTATCGCCGGGAGTCGGTAATTGATTACACCTGGTTTCTGTACGTCGGGTGTGACAAATCACCAAGCAGGCATGCATCGCTCTTCTTATCCGACGATGAAATAAAACAGCAGGGACTTTCACAAGGAGGGCACGGAACGCCGGCCGAAATTCATACATTTCGAAATGTTGCTCTCTCCTCCGGCTCAAACTTTCCCACCGCGGCTGCGGTGACGTCATCGGTGGTTATCCTAGTAGGTGTACTAGGGGAGACTAGACGAAATTCTCCTCCGACTACTCGTTAAAGATGCTAAATTCTTTCTCAGAACTTTGGTGAAACTCTGTTATTGTGAGAGAACGAGGCGAAATATTTACATATGTTGACTTTTGAAGCTGGCGTATGTCATAATAAATAATTGTGCGCGCAATTGACAGGTCGTTAGTAAACATTAAAACAAGCAAATCTTAAATAGGTTTTAGGAGAAATGGACTGGTCTCTCATCACGTCAATTAGGCCACACATTAATACAGTACTAAGCAAGACGATCTGAGAAGATACTTCCTATCATAAAAGAGCATAATACAAATATTTTTATTTGTGTTTATTTGCTTGTTATTTGCTAGGTCGTTTGTTCATTTGTAAGCGAGTTTATTTTTCCCACCTCTTCATTCACGATTGAAACTCTATTATGACAGGTAAAATGAGGGCAATTACGAGAATATTGTCGTTGTTTTTTCTTATTCAAAACAAAAGAAAATACTCTTTTTCTCTACTCCCTAAAATGTAGCGAAAGAACGAATTTTAAGTCCAATGGCAAAGTATTTCTATTTTCGAAGAACATCGATCTACAAGCGAGAAGATTTAAATCCTAAGTTTCTACAGGATTATTTCATGCTTAAAAAGCATGTATACTTTGAAAAATCATGCTTTTAGTAAATGGAACAACAGGAAACTTTGACAAATTCGATGAAATGCAACCGGTACAGTAACTGTAATCGTTGGTAGTAAGGACGCAGAGCATGATTAGAACCACTGTGCAATCGGATGTGATGCAAATCGTCTCAGTTTTTTCAAGTAACGAAATAATTTTCGGGCAAATGTTTAACTCTTCGCTATGAAATAACAAAGAAGATAAAGCAAGAGTCTTAACTTCTTTCATTTCTTTCGACACCATGACACAATTATCCATAAATAGTTTCACATGTGTTGGAAGCATTCGAGGCAAACAAATTGACTTTTGACTCTTTGGATTGTTCATGTAGGATTTGGTACGGTATGGTCGCTAAAATACTCGGCCTGAGGAATTGGCGTGGGCTAGATTAAATTGAGACCAAGCAACTACCGGGTATTTTTGGACGTTTTCCAAGGGTAATATCATTATGTTTAATTGGTCTATTTGTTTTCGTGACAAATGACACATTGAAATTTCAACAAAATCACGATCCGTATACCCTGCAGAAGCGAAGTGCCGTGAAGTGGCCCGCTAAGATCCCCATTTCTTGCCATATCGGAAAATCTGGACCTTCCAACTTTGCAATGCGTCTACGGTACACTTTTTACTCAGTTATAATACATCAGTTATATGATGAAGTAGGCGACCAGTAATCGTTATTGACATCGCACAGCTATACGGTGATCGATTATCCGAGTTTATCGTGGAACAGGCTAATCTCTGTATCCGCCTCGTCAAATTGCAAATCGCGAATTCATAGAACTTCATCATGGCAATTTTTGTCCAATGTTACAGATTAATAAGGTGTTATAAATCTATCTCCGGTGGTATGGCGGTATATCACCGTAGGATGCTATGGACAACATACACCGACCTTCCTCTGCCACCGCTAAAACCATTTTAAAAACCATAGACCCTGACACAACGGCTTTTCCTCATTTGAAACAATCCATCGAAGATCTAGTTGGCCCTTTTTGAATTCATGGCTGCAATAGGCCCGCGATAACCAATAGTAAACGTGTTTTCCCCCAGAAAAAAGAAATAGCAAAGTCGATGTAGGCAAACTTTGAAGAAACCGGACGCAAAGGCTCGAGGTCTACAAATCTGACAGTCCTTAAACAGTCTACGCCTTATTTTGCGATTTGCTTATCTGTGAAGTCAGTTGAGAAAAGCAAGTTTTCCCGTGGCTTTGTGAATGTCGAAAATTGATGCCTTCACACAGAGTTGCCATGGAATATGGCAGCCGCGCTGATATATACATACAGGTAAATCTGGGGTAGTGTGGTTCTCTAGTGAAACAATAGGAAGATTAATCCGTGATGTTTGTTTATGAAAGAGAGTAGTTTAAAGTTTCACAGGGCAAAGTACGAGAGAAAGTTAAACGCTTTCACTTGCTTGGTGCATATTATTAGCTTCTACACTACATTTCCAGGGTAACAGGTGGAATACGATCACGAGTATTTTTGATACACCGTAACTTGAGATAAACTTTCCACTGTCCAATGTACAAACCTGCCATGGCATCTACTGAATTTTCGGACCACATTTTCAAGACTTTGAACCTAAGTGGTGAAAGCCTATTTTTCGCGTCGAGTTTTGAAGCGTTATTTCCCCTTCAAGTCAGTACAGTTACCAGACTTCTTTGAGCAACCACCAATGTTCAGTAAGCTTATGACTGTCCCTACCGTAGAATACATTATAATACTAGTCATACGATTCTATTGTGGCAATAAAAGTATGTATTTGCTATTTTTGCAAGAAACGTAAAGATTCTGTACTATAAGTCAAGAAAACGTTTGGTCTATTAAATTTGCTCTATAAGACCAGAAAGAACTTAGAATCGTACACGTCCTTTGTACTGAATAGCCAACTTTTTCCTCCGAAGTGCGGCAAAATCAGCCGTACAAATGGAAAGAGATTGTTACCGCCTTTGTTGAGTCATCGGCGCACAGTGAATACGTTTCCACATCTGTTCCATCCAATCATATGCTTGCAGTGATTATGTATTCAATAAAAAGAACCACTTTGCCTACCATCCGTTTTTTGCCAGACACGGGAAAATACTTTTTTTATCTCTTTAAAAGTAGCTGTAGGAGTCGCTATCCCGTATCGGCAAAAGTGAAAAGCAGCTTCTCATCTATCATCTGCGTCCCGTCATTAGCCAGGACAAGTGAGAAACAAACCACTGCCCTGACACGGGTCAGACGCAAGGAACAAAATGCCGTGATTAGGGTCAGATGAAAATCTTGTATGTCTTAAGCACTTTCAGGCTTAGTCTCGTCAATATTGTACTTAGCGATGAGCATATGCGTAGAGCTAAGGGGAATACACAATCCATCGTTAAAAAATTGTCGCTGCCGTTAAATAGCCGGGCAGTAGAAAAGCCTTCTGCAATTTAAACCATTTAAATTTAAGAGCTTATCACGTTCGGTTTGTAAAGAGTTCGTTGCATTTCCTCAACTTCAAGTTGCATCGCAGTTGAAAGCACTTTGACCTTCTAAAATCCACAGCCCGTCGGCGCCGGTAGAAGAAAGGCATTTAACTTCCCTACGCCAGCACGACTACACTCTCAGAATGACTAGTTTTATAGATCGCCTGTCTTTAAACCCAGAGATGCACTTTGGTATCTTAGTTGTGAAGTCGATAAAAGTCAGGCAAA
>LD351093.1:84189-100622 GCA_001465055.1 Ptychodera flava
TGTGTGAGAAAAAGAGAGAGAGAGAGAGAGAGAGAGAGAGAGAGAGAGAGAGAGAGGGGGGAAGAGGGGGGGGAGGGAGGGAGGGAGGGAGACAGAGACAGAGACAGACGAGAAAGTCAGAGAAAAGTGTCATAAAAATGCAATAAAACCAATCCGCTTGAGGCAGTCGATTTTCAATGAGAGATTTAACCCCAAGACCACATGGGTCAAAAAGGTAGTTTTCTTCCAGGTTGTACAATGTACCGATTGCAACGTTTGGGTCACAGATAGCTCCATGCATTGAATGCCAATTTCCAATGGTACATATCTTTTTTAAGTCTCGACGGTTGACAATCGAATTTATTCTTTTTTATTACTTTCAATTATTGTGTATGAAAGTGGTATCAGAATACAGGGGACACACTGTGAGGGAAAGGCTTACAGAATCTAAGAGAAAACATCGGGCTCTGACGTCTGCGTTTTTGCGACTCCGGGACGTCACGACAGAATTTCATTCCGGCCGACTCTAAGATGCTCCTCACGTTCGGCGACGCGACTGCTGGAGTCACCGAAAAGACGGTGTTATAAATCACCTTGTCACTGTTTAGAGATATAAGTACCACTTGGCTAGGCCGCCTCCGCTGAAGAGAAATCGCTGAAGTCGCTTTCTGGTGTTATAGAGCCGACGTTTTGTGTTCGCTCAAGTGACTGTCTCCACAATCGAAAAAAAACTTCGCCTGCAGTAAATGATTTAACCTTAGTGGACAATTACGATTAACGGGCAGCCTTCCGAGGCGTCCTGTAATGAATTCCCTGAAACAGATTGAAAAATATCGAAACTTAGGGAGTAAAAGCTTCTTTCTGCGTGTGCGTGCCGACAAGGAGATGCCCACCATTATAACCCGCGTCTATTCAGGGCTTTCTGCACTGTCAAATGTAATTGCTGGTGGCACCGGACGTGCATTTAGTTCGCAGAGTATATGTACTCTGTAAATCGGCGCGACCGGGAATAACCCCCCTTCCAACTGACACCGATTCTGTCATATACTGGCATTGTTACTAGGTACTCGCTAACACCTATAGTTTAATGCCGCTCGCGGTTGGCAGATGTAGTTTCATGAATTCGAGAAAGAGAAATGTTCTGCTGAGACGACCACTCTCAAATCTATACCACTCTGAGATACTCATTGTGGCATTTTACGACGGTCCCTATCCACAAAAGGTCGGTTCGACATCAAAAGTAGCCCACTTTGTGTATCGCAGACTTGGTGATGTTGACACACGGTTGACGTGTACTTCACTGCCATTGGGTTAAGGATCCCGCATATGTAAGCTGTTTCCCCTTCTGCGTTTACTCCATCGATATATGTGACATATCTTTGTCCCTTGGTTTGTTTAATGAATAGAGTGTGGGTGTAGGTCTGATTGGAAACGACACTAACTTTTCAATCTTTAGAATAACTTCATGTGAACGGCTGTACATGCAGCTTCGACTCATTCAGCCTAAGATATAAAGACTATTTTAATTAATGTAGTTCTCGCCTCGAAATTGAAAGACCCGTAAACTAAATTTTTCAAACATCATAATTGCTCAAGAAAACTTTCAACCATACTCTTATCAAATAAAAAATAAACATCATGGTCATCGTGCAAAATTTGGTGCAAGGGAAACAATTTACAGATATTTGAGATTCAAAATGGCCGCCATCCCTGTGTTAACCCACTGAGGAAACATCAAATTACAGATTTAACAAAACTAGGACGGTGAAAACTTTCCTTACTCTAAGAGCTTCAAAATAAGCTCCCACACGCGGTAGACCAGAAAAGTATTGCACAAATTTGAGAGTCCAAATACAAGTTTCTGTCCCCAAAGCGCATTCTACCTCAACAAAACAACGATTAGAGCTTTAAATAAAGGTTGATTGTTAAATACAGGTGACAATAGATTCTTTACATCGATTTCACAAATATGCGAAAAAGTGACAACAGTTGTGATATGATCATCGACTAAATTAACAATCGACTCGGACGGAGACCAACATAACCGGTAAAATATTGCAGAAAACTTATAACGTTTGTTTGGTTATATATATATATATATACATATATTGATATATTGAGATATATATATATATATATATATATATATATATATATATATATATATATATGTATATATATATATTATGTTATATATTATAGTTCTGTCTGCCTTATGTAACAATCTGATACCATTAGGGTTGAAGTAACTTGTGTCATTATTTAACGCCCAACGTCTGTATACTTTGTTGTTGTGTGCATATATATATATATATATATATATATATATATATATATATATATATATATATATCCTCAATGTTTTTCATAGTGCGAATGTCAGATCGCGAAAGTGACATCCCTTCATACATCTTTTATAGCACTGTATTGTCAGCATATCTCCGCATTGGTCTTCTAATAGAAGACTTACTTCAGAAAGTTGCCAGCCTGTACAACAGGATGCTCTCTTAAGGAGAACAACATAAAATCATCACACATAAAGCTATGTCAAGATAACACATAATGATCCACTCTTTGCATTTGCATGACGTTACTGTACACCATTGCTATACTTATTTCCGTCCGAGTGAATTTAAACTGTATATACTACTGCTCACCATATATATATATATATATATATATATATATATATATATATATATATATTCACTTACACCCAAGTTTTAGGAGGATGAGGCTTTTGTTAACATACTTGACATGCAACAGAATTCTGAAAAAGCACCTGCAGATCATATTCACACGAAACAACACCAAAGTGAGAGAGATCTGGCGTAGGCGTTTGCTAGTGAACGACGATTGGTAAACAGCGTTGAAACAAACAAACAAACCCTTGAAGCACTTGGTGACCGATCGTTTTGGCAGATTAAACTGACCTCGGCTATAGAAAACAAACAAATCGACAAATTAGTTGAATGACTGTACAGAATGATAGACTGAATGATAATTTGTGTCTGTTTGGACTGTCAAGCCACCAGATCACCAACACACAATGGGATCGATGAAGCAGTTTAATATCAAGATCGACTGATACTTACCCAGAAACATTGAAAACATGAATTTACCCCAACAATCAAAAACTGCATTTAGTCAATATGAGACACACACACACACACACACTCTCTCTCTCTCTCTCTCTCTCTAAAACAAACAAATCGACAAATTAGTTGAATGACTGTACAGAATGATAGACTGAATGATAATTTGTGTCTGTTTGGACTGTCAAGCCACCAGATCACCAACACACAATGGGATCGATGAAGCAGTTTAATATCAAGATCGACTGATACTTACCCAGAAACATTGAAAACATGAATTTACCCCAACAATCAAAAACTGCATTTAGTCAATATGAGACACACACACACACACACTCTCTCTCTCTCTCTCTCTCTCTCTCTCTCTCTCTGTTACTTTGTTCATATGTAGTCTTGCTGTGCTGTACTGTGTTTGTCCCACACAACTTACAACAGTGGAATACGACTTTTGACATATAGGAGTTTTGGATAACGGATAGGTAATAATTAGGATGTATTCATGCAACACTGTATACAATATATGATGACTATACATGATTTATACATATATATGTCTGTATGATCATTGAAATGTTAACAAACTAACAAACTAATGAATCTTATGAATGGTTGTTGAAATCATTTGTCAAGCCTTACATAGAAAGTTTCCATGCAAATAAGACATATGTTCAGACAAAAGAGCATCCAAGTGCAACTCTGCACTTTGTATGTTCGAAACACGTCAGTTCATATATTTTGTAATATATCTGAGTAGAAATCGTGTAAGTCGTTGACCTTACAAACACAGTTCACGGCTACGTCATCAAGATTGTGCGCGTTTGTTGGAGAAGGCAAATTAAAAGGGCTCGTTCGCCGGCCGATTTATTGACATTAGGGAAATACTAACACCAATGTTTTGAGAAATAGCTGACATATTTCACTGGGGAAGGTAAAGTCTGATGCAGATAGGGGTCATGTCACTTGGATGACCCCTGAGACGTGGAGTTTTACCCCTGTTGCGCGAACACTGCATTTTGCCTCGCCGTGAGCCAAGATCATGAGGCTCTGCTAAGATATGCCGTCCAGGGCGGGCTCGCAGACATGGCTCACATCCTAGGCCTCCTGTAAGTCTCAGTGGGTAAGCCCCACGATTTTTTTTTCTGGGTGCTCTCTCAGCAACGGTATGTGGGGAGCTTGACATACTGGAATAGCACAAACAAACAAATGGAATAAACGGTTCGGGGAAAATGTGTCATTGCGCACGATTGACGTTGTCGAATGGGTTTTAATGGGCCAACCCTCGTCACGTTCGCGCCTTCTTCATTCAATTAGGCCCGGTAAATGTTACACCCTAACCGGTTGGGATGATTTGCCCCGACAGTATCATCCAAAGATTCATCGTCCGTTTAACCCATTATTTAAATTAAACTCATCCGTAATATTTACGATAGAATGGCTCAACTTGAGTTCAGGCCATGATAGGCAGATACGCAGGAGGAAGGCATTAGCGCGCGAACTTTTAATGATACGATCCTTCCTGGACAATCGCTCGATATTGCACACTGTCCGACTTATAAAGTCGTTCAAAATAAACACCAATTACTGCTAAAATAATCAAAACAAATTGCCAGGCCTAGAGAAGGTGACATGTAAAAAAGTACTTTAAACAGGAAAGCTCTGGCTTGACCAGGAATGATAATTTTTCTGATGCAACGTTTCACGTTTTACATTTCTTTCTCATTATGCACACTGGCGAGGAACTAACTATTCGTGGTTTAGGTGATGACAAGGTTCAGATGAGATCCAACTTTAAAGTGCAACACTTGCTCACTTCAGTACTGTTGGGTGGATTTCTCAACGATTCTCTGACATGACGAGATCCATCTAGAATTTCCATTCTATTTTGTACACAAAGCCGGCTAGATGATATTGTGATGGTCATTATTTTATCCGATATACCCTTTTATCGAACGCGCGCTGTTCCCCCAGGCGTTAAAAAGAAAAAAAAAAGAACCTAGCGGCACCACCTCAGTGGTTGAACAATTTTCGCCAAAACATTTAGGCGCGAAACTAGCGGGGATGTCGTCTGACTAGCCAAAGTTGAAGTGGAGGAAAGGGCGGAAGGACGTTTTAAGTGTTGAACCAACGATGTAACGAAGAGGCGACCATATTGGAATTGCGGTCCAAAGAATTTTGCATTTACACTCAAGCGGGCCGCCGTTGTGAAAACGAAGAAATCTCGAGGAGTTAGGGAAGCCGTTTAAGAGTAGTGGATTACTCGCTGAAGTGGGTATGACCATTATACAACTCCCCTAATACCATTAAAATCTCAGAATCTTCAAAGGGGATGTAATTTTGGGTCAAGGGGGTCATAAATTAAATAAAACTACATGAAGTACGCACATTTTGAGCAAGTTTATACTTGTTGCTCGATGGAGGAACGTCTGGTTTGTTGTTGGGGTGTGTTTGTCTGCAGCGCTGTACATGGAGCCAGATCGAAATCTGTCAGTGCGTGTAAGGCTTAAAGTATTCCGTACAGTTTATCAATTATGATGTCACCCGTATGCAAATACAACGTCAATGATATCCACTTTAGTATGGCATTTCCTTTTTTGCCGTGAGTTTTGTTATTGTTCGAGACAAACTGCCAGGCGTTTTACGGTAAGTTGCGTGGGTTATTTATGCTCACGTGAGCTTTACTGGCTTAGCTAAGTATAGATTTAAAAAAAGAGCACCACAAATTCACGCAGTCACATAGGTAAACACATAAGTCGCAAAGCTGTTCATGTAAGCAGCCAGCGAGAAAACACTATATTTACGCGCGTCGGTGCTCTTGAAAAGGAAGAAACCGGTCGGATTTTGGACAACCTCCGTTTCTCAACCCCGCACAACACTTTCTTTACAGGGTCTTTGATGCGTATTTCATGCACGGACTGCTGTGATACAGGTCCCGCTGTAATCACACAATAACTGTCCCGGGTTATGAATATTAATCGCGTGAGTGGGGTTCTCCGCGTATTGTACGTGTCCCGTTGAATGATTGATGCTTGTGTACGTCCGCTGTGGGCTTCCAAACACCAATCTGTGCTCTCCTGTAAAACATCTGGTGGTGGATGATCAAGCCCATTTTCCTACTTGACACAGAAGAAAACTAGCCGGAATTTGGAGAGTGTGGGCTCTGGTTTTGTGCCTGTTTGTCGCAGGACCATCGCAGTCGCTGAGTTTGCGTCTAGGGCCGAGAGGAGAGACTTGGAGTCGAGCAAGAGCAGTCGAACTGTGATCGCTCTATTAGAAGAGGCCCTGGGTTATGTATATACAATACAGGCATCCATGAACTGAATTGACTTTCGCTGCACTCTCGACGTACACGTGAACACTGACTGCTCTGTCCGCCCTCGTCGGGACATCCGTGAGCCGGACGTCGCTGTCACTCCGCTCCGCTGCTACCGTTGTGGACTTAGCTGACCGAGACCCCCTCCTGCTTTATGGAGTGGGAAGTCCAGGGTAAATATTGAAGGGACGTTACTCAGAACACTAGCGAAGCGCATCGATGCGAAAGAACACTGTTAAGCCTCAAACTGCTGTCTGCCTCTCAAGTCTAGTCGAAGCCATGTCTTCTCTGTATTTCATAGGTTTTTTGGTCTGCTTGCTATTCTTCGTGGAACACAGTAACGCGACGGCGAACTATTTGCACCGCGCTGGGTAAGTACCGTAGACGGCGTTGAATTTCCCCTCCTTTGTCACCGATCGTGTTTCCTCACATTCTTGGCTATTCTTAACAAAGTACTTGCTTAGCTTTTTAAGTAACTAAACCGTATTCATTGCCCTTGTCCAGGAATCACCCCGTTTCAGACGTGCCACGGGGCAGCCTCAGAACCATGACAATAATCGAGATAACCCTCTAATTTTCCGAGGCTTGTCTGAAGTATGTTTTCAGTAGTTGAGGCGAACGTATGTATCCCTAATTGGTGTATGTAACCATGTTCAAACGAGCCAGTTTGACGGCTCAAATAGCTCTGACGTTGATTGATAGGGGGGATTTCAGGTCAAATGCCAACTCTGTCAAGTCGAAGTTTGAAAAGCTAGTGTGTTTTTCTGCGTGACATTCTCCTCTTTGAAAAAGTCAAGCAGGACAGGCACAAGCGGTGATTAAGTTCTTGACTTAGTCTGCGCGGCTAGCTTGTGTAGATTCTCGGCATACTTCTAATAGAGTGATATACAGTATTTACACATGGGCACAAACTCAATAGTGATTTCAGAGTCCCGAAAAGAATGCTTCCAGCTGTGGGCTTTCTCTGACCTTCAACTAGTCCGCCCTCTGCCACCTCCCCCTCCCCCTCTCGCGTCACCTTAGGGTTCCACAAAACGGAGCAGGACGAGACAATAACTCTCAATGATGTTTGAGTCAATGTCACTGTTCTTTGTTTCTTCGTTCTTAAATTCTTCAGACGTGAGAGAGTGAAAGTTTGGCGCGCGCTGACAGTCAGCAGATGTGTACGTTCAGTGCGGTGTACAAGAACCATTAATTATATAGTAGAACTGCGTTTTTTTCTACACAGTGAGAGCAACCGCTACTGACCAGTTCCGTGGAACTATTTGCTCATCAGTGGATGCAACTTGCATATTGCATACATCTATTTGTCCCGTATGGCTGTAAACTTAAGCGAGTTCAATATCAGGACCATCCCATTTGGAGACCAGAGGGCCGGGGATTGTTCACCCCGCTATGTAAGATTCCTCGTCTGTTTATATTGTGAGCTCAAAACAACAAAGCAGAAAATGTGTGGGGTACATCATTAACGAGCTCAACAGCAAGCTATATGCCCAGAACAGTTTCACCTTAGACTATACCAAACTTGTCACTTTCCGCGGCGCTGGTGTAAACTGTGATGTTGTTTGTGTTCGATTGTGCCAAGGGCGAATCTTTTTCAGCCGGGAGCTATAATTTCACAGTGTTACGACTTTCCTTGGCAGTCTTAAGGTACCACCCTCTCCATGCAAATACCCGTCCAATTTGACTCGGTTCGTCAATTCTTTTTTTCTGTGGACCATCGAGACAAAATATAGTCTCCGTGTTTTACTTCCTTAAGTGGCTTGATTTCCCTTAATCCTAATTTGCCAAGACCCCGACAAGTATTTTTTTCGGGATTACCGTTTGTCCCGAGCGCAACGACAATTTGAGAGAAATGTCCGGCCCTTTTTCAAAGGACCGGCTGGTGTGCTGCTTTTTTCTGCCTCAGCGGCAGAGCGACGGCGAGTCGTTAATGAAGACCTACCTCTGAAAGCTGAAAGTTTTTGAAGTATACAAAGAATTTTGAGTGTCCTCACCAGCGCGAACAATAGCCAGTCGCCAGCACGAACGTTCATTATAGTCATGGCCCCAGCGCTTGTAAAGTCACCAAACATACACTATCACCGCATTCCAATGTCATGTCAAATTGCCCGTTTGTACATCAATCGATTATAAAAACACACTCTAGTGCTTCAAGTTTCCATGGCTTTTCATATTTCATCATGAATTTATCGCTTATCGCTGAAAATAACAAGAAAACTTCGTCGGTCGACAATTTTTCTCTACAGTCTCGGCGGGAAAATGATGACTTTCACTGTAAAAAGGGAGCCATAAAATTCCAGTGAGGGCTCCATTTTTATCTCGACACTCAACACTATGTCGTAATCGCAAAAATTGGTGGGGGTAGATGTCAATCTTCTTCAAAAGTAGCGATGTGCAAAGTAAACTGTCTCAAGCTCAGGGGACGTCTAATGGGCATGAGAAAACTAAGAAATTTTTCTGCGAGCTGGCTGAAGGACTTGCAAAGCCACCGTTCCGTCAACAGTCGACGGGACCGCGGTGTAGTTTTCCATTTTGGCCCGATGTCCTGTTGCCTAGCACTGAATGCCCAGAGACACTCCATTCTTGCAGCTATCCGTATCAAGAAAAACAAAGTTCTTAAGTGATCTTTTCTTTGCCTCTTGTTTTGTCTTAGGACAGTGATACCCTGGCAATATTTTCACGGTTGCAGGTGGGTGGCGATAGGAAGTCAACTGTGTCTTGTCCCGTCTTTCAGATCTGAAGCAGGGACCGGGGGGGGGGGGCATGCCTGACTCAAATTTTCTTGACAACGCCTTTCGCTCACTTTTTGTATATTGACGCCATGGAATGTTTTTAACAAAATCAAGTTTGAAGCACCACAAATATCATAATAACATTTACCACCACAGCAGATGCAAATAGTGTTTGTAAATTGGTAAACGATGCAGGGATTCTCTTGTGACGGTACTGGCTGTGAGTGAGGTGCTAAACGCCAGAGAGAGAGAGAGAGAGAGAGAGAGAGAGAGAGAGAGAGAGAGAGAGAGAGAGATTTATCGTATGTTTTTTTCTTGGTTTGGTTTGTGTTTGATGGTGTTGTTTGTTCATGTCTGTGGTTTGTGAACGTTGCTTCCCACTTTTTTATCGGGTCATAAAATCAAGCCCCTGAAAAATCAACTGAAGGTTAACTACTCTGTCTATCGTGGTATCAACGTCCCTCCTTGAGTTTTGGAAAGTAATTGCCCAGACTGTAACCTCTCAAAGTCCTGGAAGAAATGACTTTGGGTGTCAATGGCAGCGTCGCTACTGCCGTGGCCTGCCATCGAATTCCTGCTGGTTGACTTTCGTAGACGCCTTTGTCGAACATGGTGTGTACGAAATGATGTACCACTAATTGGTTGTGACAGGACGGCCTGCAACGCGTAGCGCAGTGGGCAAGACAGCAAGAAGAACCAAGTTACTGCATCGTAGATTTTACATCCGGGTTTTGTTTTTGCTTAATATTCGATCGAGTCAAAAGTGCCCTTGGAAAAAAACAGAGGCGTACATGTATCGTTCTCTAGAGGAACGCGATAAATGAAACTTCCGAGTGCCGGTTGTATAGCGGGACGCCATTTCTCGGGCAAATAAACATTTGTACTGACGTACTCCTTTCGCCTGTGAGGAGATTCTATCAGTCGCATGCTCTACGGTTCCACGCATTCGAGCTTTTGTCGATCATTATGTTTATCAGCATTCAAGGGCTTGTCCGCACCCGACGGATAAAAGCTGTAACAATTCCTCGTCGCCTATGTTAAGAGGAGATACGCGAACAATATTGCGCACCACACGCGGCTCACGATGTCAAACTTGGAGCTGTAACTTCTGGAGCTCGTCCAGATTACTCCAGATCCAAACAAAGTCCCTCGGCAGTCACTTTGGAAATCGGTTCTTTTGGTATAAGGTCTCGTCTAGTGCAAAGCAGATTGCTTTATCGCCAGTTGGTTAAGGACTTGTCGCCGTTTTGTTTGCGATTAGAAAAGAACATTGTGTGTTTCCCGTAAACGAGTTTTCTGTAGTGAATGAAAAGGGGCAATAGACTCAGCTTAAATATATTATTGCCGACTATTTTTACATTTAGCCAAAATGTAAGTTCAAATAGACCGTGACTTCATAAATGATGCTTTTGGTCTAAGCAGCGCCGTAAAACAGGTAACAACAGAACTATTGTCACAAGCTTTGCCCTCTCCCCCTTTCATCGCAAAAGCTTCCTCGCTCCCTTTTGATTCCGAGCATTACGTTTGGACCGACGCACTGTGAAACCGGTGGTGCCACTTTAAGTTGTGAGGGACGGAGGGACGGAAATCCTGGGCTTCTTCGTAGAGAACATTTCCACAAAATTGAAATCCAAATATTTGTTAAAGTAGTGTTTAAGTCGTGTTGGCGGATACAAGATATGTAGACTACGCTCACAGTACGCTATTACTGTCATGTTGGGTTGGCCCGTGTTGAAAGGAAACAACCCTTTATCTGACATCATCGCGATGAGAATTTGATGGCAGGGGACTCTCTTCGCCGATCGTGCATTTGGATATACCGATTGAACCAAATTGCCTTTTCGCAGAGAATGTGCCATTAAAACGTTGTCCATCATTATCTAGATGGCGAGCGTGACTTTTTTCAAAGGCCTGTTCTTCGGACGCCTGAAAGCTTTCTAAAATCAAGGAGAATCCTTCAAGGACATATCAGGCGGCCATTTGAAGGTTCTCGTGATTGTCTTAAGTCAGACGGCTCAGCTCATTACTGTCGTCACAAATCAGAAACTATATGCTTTCTGAGCACAAACTGTTTACCAGGCCAGCAATTTTCTCGACCATTGGTTTTTTTCTCTGTTGAAGCTTGTAGTTTTTTCTCACTTCATTGCGGAGCGTGACGCGGGAAACGCCTCTGTCTATATCTTTTGAAAGTCTGCGTTGTGCTTGTGAAAAAGAATTTCCCAAACTTTGAAGGAAAATGTTGGCTCGGGCGAAACGTTTTTCTGCATTGTACTCGACCCGACTGAGTGTGGTCGCGCCAAAGTGGCCACACTCAGAAGAAAGGCAAGATAAAAAGTGAGTTTCCTTGCCTAAACAAAAAAAAACCGCTTTAATTCTTGGCTTCTGATAGAGGCTTGTTGTCGCCTTGAATAGTTTTGCATTCACTCTACGTTAGGGGCTAATTACGACCACTACGATAACCGAACCACTTAAGAGACTTGGGCTGGGAATTTTCATACCGATGCAATTTTAAAATCGACTGAAGCAAGATTGGGACAGATGTAGCATTATTGAAACTCGTCGATACGGAATGATCGAGATTCGCTTAATTTCACCGGCAAAATGGGGCAATTATGTAGCTAAGTGGGCATAACATCGACAGTAACCAATTTCAACGTCTTTGGCGGCCCAACTGTATCTCTGAAGGTTCTACATTTTCGGATCTCCCAACATATCAACATATCCAAACTGAATCCATCAGACACAGTTTCAACGCAATATATATATATATATATATATATATATATATATATATATATATATATATATATATATATATATATATATATATATTCTTCTGGTCTCTTTTCAGGTTTGAAGTTGTTAAGCGAACACGGTTTTGATGTAAAATGCCATGTATATGTAAATCATCGCCGTTGCATTCAAAACATGTATTTTTTTGGCTTTCTCCTTAGCGAAGGACGACCGTACCGAGAACCTCGAATTGCGCACGCTTTCCTTATAAGACAGCACCCAAGCTGATAGAGCTTGCATCACTTGCTTTCCAGTTTGTTAATGACGTGAAGTGCAAAGGTTGCGTGCTGTATTCAACGTCAGGGAAGCTTTTCAATAAATGTCTAGTAATATTCTAGGTCACACAAACACTTTAGAGTCTTACATCCGACCTGGATGGGTGTTACGCCGCACGTTTAACAACGAGAAAACCCCCTCAGTCGGTAGTTTGTATATTTTTGTTTCAATCTGTGTTTCCCAGGCAATGCGGAAGTTGCCCTCTCGCAGTGTTTCTTGGCTGTTAAAATTTCTGCCGTTTGTTTGAAGTGTTGACAGGTATGTCGATCAAAACAAAATTTGAGTAAACTCAGTTGACTGTAAAAAAGTGACTTTTTTGATCTTCGCATAGGTTCGATTCGGTCCAGTAAAATGAATACCACGATCCTGTAGGTGTGAACACAAAATTGACTGAGGGCATTGCGCAGATGTGCAGCAACCGTTTTTTCAAGGACTCAAACGATTATTTTACAAAGGACTCCGGAGTTGCCTATTGAGATAACGAGCTGAAAACCCACTCTTGCGATTACAACCCGAGGATGTGGCCCCGGTGTTGACTGAAGATTACGAACACCGGGGCTGCAACGACTCAGCGCACACAAGACATCCAATATTACACACTCGCTGTAACCTCAGAAAGTTACGGTAGCGGCGGGACAAAGTGTATAAGTGTTGAAAAAAGGCATTGGAGACCACTGGAGTGTGCTAAAGTGCACAACGTGCCAAGTGTTTCTATGAACTTATCGCATAATCTCAACAGCGTAGTTAGTTTATGATATGGGCAAAAGAGTCAATTGAGAATAAGTTCCACACTTCAGATTGTTGGACATTGTTACATTAAGGTGTCACATAATATTCACTTCAAAGATGGATATGGGGTCATATATCCCTAACGTTTTTATCAATACTGCTTATACTCTCAACAATACTATGTAATTAGCTAACCACCTAAGGTTCCAAGACAAGAAATTGACCTTTTTAATCTAACAACTCTCTGGTGGTTAATAAGCTCAGAACCCCGTTAGCTTAAAAAGGTCAATTTCTTGTCTCGGAACCTCAACTTTCAAAGTGTCTCAAACTCCTGATTGTCCTTCACCAAAAGTTTACGATTTTGATAGCAGGGAAAAACACACATTCCGATCAAACTGAAATGTGAATCAGAACGACTGGAAGTGCACTCATTTAAAAAAAAAAACGATTGCTAGCTTGCATGCATGCGCGATAGATTGCAGGGTTCTCGCGATCATGATAAAGAAGTGTCGCCGGGAAGTTTGATCAATCGAAAGGAATGGTTTGAAGAAAAACAACGACTATACAAGGATGGCGGGAATTGCGATATAAAAAGCGTTAATAGGTGCCGGTACCTCAGGGTGGGACCTCCTTGGCATCTGGTGCTCTGCAAAGCGATAAGCTTTGCCGTACACTGGTCTTTTTGGGGGCTAATTCTCAAGGAAACCGGATGCATGGACTCGCAGGAAAAAAATGGCAAACTTCTATGAATGCAGTAGACACCGCAACCGTTATCTCTTATCTGTAGACTTCTCAGAGGCAGGGCATATGGCAGAGATATGCCTGGACTTTTAAAAACTGGCTGATTTATAAGAGTCCCTAGGACTGAGTTGCTTTTATGACTTTTATCATCGATTCCTACGTTAGTTTTTCACGCCTCGACTATTTATTCTCCATCAACGGGATTCAATCCCTCCAGAACTTTCAACTATCAAACACAATCTGACAGCGTATGCTTGGAAACCTCAAAGACAGACCGCCACCCATCCAGAACGGATTCTTCCTTTGTCATAGTACGCCACCGGCTGGCCAGCCTCTTAAACTGCAACCGTTGCGCTGGTTTTGTGATGAGTCCGAAAGAAATTGGTCATGTATTTTAGTTAGAGTGGCGTATTTTACTTGGAGCCAAATCATCTGAGAGGCCACAGCGAGCTTTGAAAGGTACGATAATTCTAAATCGCACAGTCATTACTTTAAAAATAAGTCGTGAACACACTATGTTTTAAAAACCTTTTATATGGAATGAGCAAGAACAAAACCATACAAACAACAGACCAACAAAAAGAAAGAGCATTGAAACTAGCGGTAACTGTATGTGTTACAATTAGGCCATTTGAGGCGCGAGTCTCCATGGCGACAAAATGGCACCTTTACCTTACCATGCGCTATAGGTATCTCAAACCGCCAGTTGACTTCCTCAGATATTGGAGTAAAGAGTAACTAGCAGTCCCCCTATAATACTGTTACCTTTGACCTTTTTTCACAATTTTTGTTCCATGTGGAGTGCATTGCCTGGATGTTACGGTCTAAAGTTGGCTTGTCAACACACTGCATACACATGTGACGTGGATGGTTGAAAAAAAAAAGAATTCAAGGTTGGAGATTAAACGCAACCGTCGACAATACCAGCGCACATCATGGATACACAAGCTGTGTTGACAAGCCGAGTACTGGGTATTTTCACATGCTGATGCAGAGATAAAGGAAGTAAACACTGCACTAGGTCTGACTCCAATCACCGTGGAGCATCCAACAAACTATCTGAATTCGTAGAAGTTTGCACAGACTCGAAGGTAGAACCTTTCTGAACGAGTAATAATTTCAAGGGTGTTGAATGTATAAAGTATTAAGAGTTTTTGTTTTGTCTTTGGTTTTTGTCTGTCTTTCCAAATTCAAATTTGGCGAAGTTTCTTTTTTCTGCAGCTTTTGCCATCAGAGCGTCGTTGTCTGTAAATGTTGATGTTTTTCCAAGTATTTGTATCCTGTTTGTGACATACAGCTTCTTGTCTTACTCTCAAAACAGAGAGAAATACCCCTTATTTCGCAACCACTATGAGTGTGTGTAGTGGCCGATGTTATTTGTCGAATTTTCGTTTGAACTATAAATCAATTGTCAAACTGCAACACTTCATATTGCACGAAATAGGCAGTATCTAGAAGGCCAATACTATGTATTTAACATACTTTGATGAGAAAAGCAAGAAATATATTTGTTTTGTAAAACAAAATCTTGAGAATATTATCAACGGTTGCGGCAGTTGTCCCTTCACGAAGATGATATCACTATGATAACATAGGGTATAGTGTCGTGGTCCCACACGCACTTTTAGGCAGGATTTACACGATAGCGACCTTTGTAATGGTTTGTAGGGTTGAGCGGAATTCCACGGTTTTGTTTAACCATCGACAGTCATGAATTCAGGCCGAAAGTAAGCAAGACAGGGTATACAGATGTAGCGGTTGCCTGGCAACGGGGGCAGCATCAATCCTCGCTGTACACAGACTACACAAAATTTACTACTCGGGGGGATTTTACGGCCTAGAAATGGGTCAAGTTTAGCCTGTCTTGTGTGTTTCTTTGGAGGAGACATGATTGTTGATACAGTTAGGATTCAGTCAATATTGACGCAAACACCGCGCTAAACGGGTTTCCGTGAACCTGGCCGCGTAAAACTTTTCGCAGAGCGTGTGCGACCGGGCTGAATGCAAGCAAAGGCCTTAAGATGAGCGACATTCGACGCTCTGTACGGCGCACACTAAATTGAGGATGTGTGAAATTATGGGATGCCCATGTTTACCATGTTGATGCATGTTCAGTACTGCATCCTCGCCTTTTAGTGGAGATTGCATCATATTATTCTTCTAGGAGTTACCTTAACTTGTTGCCAGTGAGCAGAAACATCCAACCCCCTAGAAAGATAACAATGTTCCCTCGAGCGAATGAGAGGACGTGTATGGCTGGCACGGTATTTTGACGATTTCATGCTTTGATCTCGGAAACTCTCAGACTAAACAGATCGGAGCATCTATTCTTCCCCTGAACCCTTTATTTATAAGGGTCTTAAAATATATGTATCTCTGGCTGTCAATAGGGGGACATGTGTAAGCCTCGTACGCTAGCTAGTGGCCATATGCTGAAGCAAAACTCCCACTGTGCTGACTTTGTCAGGGCCGAGATATCATTCTGAGCTGGAGAAAGAAGTGCAGCTGGTTGGTAGGCGTGATCTTCCTCCGAATCTTGCATTGGAGCAAAAAAAAATGAGATTTTACATCGGTGTTAGACGGTCAAATGGCCATTTGATCTCATTTGGCCATTTGTAGCCATGCATATGGAATCACTTTGTTGATGTGTATGGAACGTGTCTTCCCCGCTCCCAATCGCAACCCTGGTATAATTGCTTCCAAAATGCATTCCCAACTTGGAACGAGATAATCGCATATTTTACAGGAATCTCGTTGGACGGGTCGGAGGAAGTG
>LD351093.1:106374-126327 GCA_001465055.1 Ptychodera flava
CTCGTCCGCGGACAATATTTTGGAAATCGTAAAATGTGAAATTTTCCACATGTACACATATGCCTAATAACTTCAATGCATGTTGTACATGGTCTCCGATTTATCAACACCGCTAAAATGTGTCTGTGCTCCACCGTAAGGCAGTGTCATCGATGTCTGGTCCGCCATAGCAATTCGTTCAGACCCATGAAAAGTCATCACTCAAACCAATATCGTTAGTGCCATCGGGTTTGTGTAACAAACCTAATTTATACAACCATGAAGATTTTTCTTGGACATATAGGGTCTTGCTGTGGATTAGTACTGAATCCATTAACGACATCCATTATGATGTGCTTGATTCTGCCTCTTATTGAGTCTATATAGTAACTTCGTGCGCCTGCGTGTTTCAGAACGTCACCAGGTCTTTGATTTATTCCGAAAAGAAAGAATCTTTAGTCCTGATATGTACCCCGAGCATCTATTCTGGTCAGAGATGTGGGTGGCGAAGAAGTCGGATAGAATTACTGGTATATTTTATACATTCCCATTGAAAAAACATTGCCAATGTTCCGCGAACTTTCCGAACCGTAGCTACACTGCGTTATTTACTGTACAGAGTACAGTCTATTCGAACAGCCAGACAAGGAGTCTCAACTCCGGTACCATCTTTCAGAATTTCGTCCGTCACTTGATCGCAAAAACACAAAACAGTTCATAACTTATTCGGCGTGTGCTTTCCACCTTCCGCGGAGATTTACGCTCTGTTTGTTTAACATCGGGTTCCCTCATACTTCCCTTGTTTTTTATCTAACACGTTCGGTGATCAATCGCCAGAGGGAAGATGGACTACCCGCTCGGCAGTTTGGAAGTTGCGCATGCGAGGTACACTGTCTCTTCTGTAAACACGACACAGAGGGGTTTGTAAAAAAAAAGTTAGCTGTACTCAGTATTTTTTTTCCGGAATCCGATACTGAATCATCAGACGGGTGGAATGTTCCAGCCTATCTGGACTGCTATCTCAGCGAAGAGGGGAGTGCGGGTCAACGGTGCCTGCCTACTTTACAACATGTTTGTACAACATGGATAAAAGTATTGCTGAGAGTGGCAACAAGATCAAGACAAGTCAAATATGCCTTCAAGCAACAGCCAAGTACTATACCATGCATTTCCTTACAGGTTGATGGGCATGTACAAAGTTCTTTGTACATATTTCTGTATCGTCAAATCTTACTTCGCTTGTATCGTTTCAAACCCCCCTCGAGATTTAAATTTTACGTATATTGTTTTTTTTTGTGCTTATGCACTATACACTTTCTCGTTCATCATCAAAACCATGTCAAACTCTCTATATTAAATTAACTTATAAGCTTACTTCCTATATAATGTAGAATGCACAAAGCTAATTGTCGACAAGGGCATTTTAGTCCGGATTGGCTAGTGGAATTTGTTTGTCAACAATAACATTGTGTGTTTTTATGTCTTGCATTTTGTTTACAAAGCTAATACTCGGCATCGCAATACACTTAAAGAAGAATAATGAGAAAGCGTATTTGTGTTATGGATATATACTGAATATGTTACGAAAAGACTAAACGTTTGTCCCTTTCGGGTTCAGTTAGTATCTTACTAGCGATTTGCATATTTTAAAACCTAATTACTCTAAGACTTGTTTTATACATCATTTTGACATTCGCGTTATTTTTTCAAATAAATTCAAATAATTTTTTTCAAATTTTATACTAATTTTTCCTGTATTTAAAAGCAAGTACATTTTCGCATAATTCTCCCTGCTTAATTAGTAATACACAACGCTGACCAAGCCAACACCAATGATCGTTCACGATATGCAATGTTACAGGGAATTAAAATCCAATCCTGACTATAGACCTCAGTTAAAGGGACACATAAGCTTTAATTTGTGGCAAGTTTTTCAGTATTCTGCTTCTGTATATCAACTACCGTGTCTGACCCTAATCCGTTTGTCATGCTGAAATTTCGAGTATTCGTTTTATCAACACAGCTTGTATGTGTGTTGTGATCATTGTTTATTGTTTACAAGTGCATTCGAGTCCTGACTTGAATACAATTTTCAACAATAACAATGCAGATTATACTCATATAGGTTGTGTTATATGCTAAATACTTGGCATTAAATTACAGTTTAGGGACTCAATGCAGAAAATGTAGGAAAACCACAAAACAAAACTTCTGAAAAAATAGCCAGAAGATACAGCTTATGGAGTTTTGAAGTTCCGAACATAAAGGCTGTAGTGAGAAAATGTTGGACACGAGACTTCTGCGATATGATTTTTGTAGCAGAACAAGAAACAACGTTAGAAAACACATCAAAAGTTCTAACTTCAGGTTGAGTGTAAAAACAGTATCGTAAGGAGCAGCGTGAATGTAACAGGCGATGCAATGCATTAACCAAACGGTAGATAACTCTGTATGATCACTGAAAACTTCACCAAAGGAATACAAAATAAGCTGACCCACAGTTGACCATTTTACGTATGCTTTGTGTCCAACAATAAACATTGGAATAAGGTCATTTTTCATTTCACCAGCTAATGGTCCTCGGAGAAAACAAAGGTTAGAATTTGAAATCGGACGGAAACGACCGTGTTTTAAATCACTGATACGTCACCGAGGGGCACCGTAGAAAACACCGATGCAGCCTATGTTGCTCAGAGAGGAAAATCTCATTCTCTGGTATTGACCACGCCCATAAACACGCTCATTCACCACTGTTTAACACAAAAAATATTTTTCAAATAAATCCCATCTTTAGCTTCAGTGTGCACGCAGACATTGACAGAAATGGCTACAACATGCCAGACCTTTTAGCTAGCAAACACTGACGCAATTTCACTTACGCGGATAGGCTTGTGATTGTAAACCTGTATAAACACCTCTGTTCGTTTAAAACTGTTGCAGTGCTTCGAAGGAAGGGAGATTCAATTTGATGAAATTTTGTGAAAAAGGGCTCATACATCAGGATGTAATAGCAACTGGGTATGAAAGGGACAGTATGGCTCCCTAAAGTAATTTTAAAGTTTTTCTAAGGATCGATCCGTACGGAGTACTCTCGAGCACTGCACCATGACGTCACAAGGCAAACAGCATTGCTTTGTGATCAATGTCTAAAATTTCTGGACGTTCAAGGGTAATGAAAAGCTCAACAAAACACGCCAAGATGTTCTCGAACGAAGTCCAGATCTGTTTTCAATACAATTTGAGCTTTAGATTCGCCAAGGTTTGCCTATATAGCTATGATTACCGACGTGTGTGTGTGTGTCTGTCTGTGTGTCTGTGTGTCTGTCCGTGGTGAACAAAGTTGTTTCCTCTGATATCCTGTAAACGGCTTCCGTATCCGTGATTCAATTTCAGTCAAAGGTCTGTAGTCTTAACAGCTGATTTCATAGGTTTTGCAATGTGAGGCGTCCATTCGATGTATTGGACGTTCTAAAGCTCAATTTTTTGTCGTTTATATTGGGGAAGACCCGACTTGGCATGACCGGGGTTGTTGGGTTAGTTTACGGATGAAATATGAATGGTATACAAATATATCACTCTGTGACATCGATTGTCTCCAGTGCTTTGCATTTAGATTTCCGCCTCATTATTTATACACAGTCTTGTCCTGTAGAATTTTGTCAAAAATGACACGGTGGGGTCGACAGCATGTTTGCGAGCAAAGACTGATGGGCCCAGGCGCAAATGAAGTGGGGCGGCGGTGCCTGGACAGTTCATTCGCCTTGTTGGTATCATATCTCAGAGAATGTGTGAAGAAATACAATTATTCACACGTGTGCGATGTTACAGTTGTGTGCATATTTGGCGTACAGGCTGTGTTCACCGCAGCGATCACCGAGCAATGCAGCACGCTTGAGAAGCAGACCGAGAAAATAAAGTCCGACAAGTCACAGCCGAAACGCCGGAAAATGATAAAATTTACGGCTTCTCCCCCTTGTACAGAAACCGCTGCAATATAATCACAAAATATTACCAGCATAAATAGCTGTTATAGTCGAGTTTACACCTTTCAAGAGTTATTTTCAGACCATGTTTAAAGTTGTCTTGTTTTCCCATGACCTAGCTCACATCGGGTACATCCGATATTTGACATTGCAGAGAGTAAGTTTAAACAACACCGTCACTTGCTGTTTGCTTGAACTGTAACGGCAAAACGTGTTATCGGCATTTTTATTTTGCGCTCAGTAACACCAGAGTTCATCGACGGCAGCCTTCCACCTGTCGTTTATCTCCTTCGATTGGTTTAACTGATTCCGTTAGTCAGCTTAGATATGCCAGCAACGCAATAAAATGTAGAGTTGCGCCATTAGAGAAGCTGGACGAGACGCTCTTTACAGATATACGTGTATGTGTCGGTCGCTCAACCATCAAGGCGCGTAAGAACAGCGGCTAGTAACAGCTGCCGCTAATTTTTGTGATAGGTCGTAGGAATGGTCGATGCCATTTATTAGTTTTCTTGATGTCGGCTCCGACTGAACGAGTTTGCCGAAAAAAATCGCAGAAGGAAATAACTCGGGATAAACTGAATCATTAAATTCGGGTTTTTAAGGTAAGCTAAAACAGTCGCCAAAAATATTCCCACACTTATATTTCTAGTTAATAGAAGCGTGTCATCATCATGATCGGCAGAACTACAAAAATCAGCGCCATCGCCACGCTATCGCTGAAACCAACACCACAGCCACCACCGTTATCACCGCAGCGGCCCACAAAACGTTGCGATTGAAGCCATCGCTGAAAGAAGACAAATAAAACCTCATTTTCGTCACGGTCATCACTCGCACGACACGGGCTATACACCACCATCTCCATCCTCCCCGAAAGCACACTCCAACCTTTAATAGCTGCAGCGGGAGCCGAAGAGGTCATTCAACTGTATTACTGAACTGGGTATTCTAGTGCAAAGTATGTGCGTGTTTGCTCTTGGTTGCTGTCCTTAAAACAATCTTGGTCTTACAAATTGGTCGTCCATTGTTCACGGAGACACCTATCGCTGTAATGCGGAGAACCCGCAGCAGAAGATTTACTGCCATGAGTAAATCACCACGACCCAGTTAATTCCAAGCAGGAGCGTAACCCGAGGGCAAGTTCGTTTCAGAACATTTTTCAGATGTTTTGGCGAGTTTCGGATAAAAAAAAACAACTCCGTCACTCTTGCATACTCTCTTTTTAGCGAATTGTCATCAGGTTCTCGAGCAAGCGCGAGGAATCAGGCACAACAGGAGTAGACCATGTCATAAACTTGAACTATAGACATACTTAGGAAATTACTCGCTTCTACTTGTAAAAGTTTTCCTTTACCGATCACCACCGCCAACCTTCGTCAAAGATAAATTTCAAAATGTTTTAGAAACATTTCAGACAGTTTAACGAGGAACCATACAAGGTACATGGCTCTCAGTTTGACACGGGCACAACAAAAGCATCGACTATTACCTGCTACGGACCGCGTATGTATACTCCACGCACGGCCGTGTTTATGTGTGGGACGCGGTGTGCAGCATGTACTACCGGAGTGCAATCGTGCATGGAGGCGAATAGACCGACCATTATGCTCAGCCGACCATAAATCGGGACCCGGGGTGACAACTTCTTAAATAGTCTAACAAGATCAGAAACCCCTTTCTTTTAACCAGATCGCTAAACCACTTATGCCGCAAATCGCTGGGAAACTGAATAAAATTACGGGAAAATAATTACGACTACGGGAATAAGGTTAAGTGATCATTCAAGGATGTACGTTACTTTAAGTAGAGTGGTGCTGCTTCTGTCGTAAATTTTCCTCGCTTTAAACTTTAACACAAAAGTCTGACTTTTGGACAGAGAAACCAAGCGTGGTCCATTAGAGACATTGTCGTTTCTCGACGACAGGAGTTGTTATTTTGGTGGGCTCTGTTCGCAACCAGCGACGGCCCTTGTCGGGAACCTGGATAATATATCGTCACGAGACAAATATCGCGGCCATTGTACTGAAGGATGGAGAAGAAAATGAGAAGTCCTTTCCACAGAGGATTTATTACTTGGGTTTAGTCTTGATTTAGTCTTGAAGGCTATTGAGTAAGAATTAAACTTTTTGCATTGCTGCCACACTCCGCAACCATTACAGCGTGACATGACGGATCTCATTAATTTATAGACCAATTTTCTGTCAGGTGATATGAAAACCTCTTTTGGATCCGACATAGTCGCTCCTGAGGGACCGTATAATTGATCATCACCTTCAGCAATGTGCGTTCCTTTCTCTTCACAAGCAACAGCTTTTGGCAGCAAGTTTTCTACCGTAACGGGAAGAGGTCACGCTGTAGCCATGTGGAACAATGCATTCCAACTCTTCAAGGGCTCCGTTTTCAAGCTAAATTCCCACCCAACCCTCGAATTAATTCAATTTCTTGTTTGCGAGATAGACAAAAGCGGCCCCGAGTTCGAGTTTTAAAAAACAGAAGTCGTCACTCACTGAGAAACATCTCAAATCTTGCAATGCGATATCGATTTAGGTAGTATGCGCCTGGAGATGGAAAGACTTAAACTTTTGCTCAAACTTTCCTAAACCAAAATTTAAACGAATCAACAATAAAAATCAGGGGTCACCGAGCAAAGTTTGGAACTAGAGAAACAAATTACCCAACATTTTTGCCATATTTGAAATTCAAAATGGCCGCTACCCCTGTGTTAATCCTTTAGGGGGAATAAAATTCTGGATTTTCGAAAAAGTAAGACGGTGAAAGTTTTTCTTTCTGCGAGAGCTTTGCTTTAAAATGAACCCCCACAAGTGGGTAGATCAGAAAAGAATTATAGAAATTTGAGAGTCCGCATGTCTGTCCCCGAGGCGCGTTCTACCTTAAGAGGGGCCAGGTCAGGCGAAGAAAGTCGGGTGGCAGAGAGGATAATAGCGATAGAGGATAGGGAAAGAGGCAGACAAAACCAAACAAACATACATCCTTACGTGGCATACGATGGAAGGAGCTGAAATTGGTTTACTGCAGAACACTTGTCGGTTAGGTGTCATGATAAATGATAATGTCATGACAATGTAGTCGACTTTGGCAACGTTTCAAACATTTCCATCATAATTTTACATGTAGTTTACGAATTCCCAAAGCGTCTTATCACTGTACGGCACTTAGGCGAACTTGTACAGAAGAGTTGGCTCTCATTTGAATTCGGAAGGAACGCAAAGGGTGGTGTAGAATTCCAATGATTGAAAAGGAGCCACACGGGGGTAAAAAAATCAGAGATAGCTTCATTCATGCTTGGTAAATCCTGATTTGAAATCCTTTCAACAAGTGTTAATAAGTGTGAGTTGAAACCTGACATACTGCAAGCTGAATTTTATAGATAACCCGCTTGACTGTTTCTGTCTAGGGAGTCAATAAAGCGACTATTCCCCCATCCATATGAACCGTGCTATGGATCATGACACTTTCTTCTCGGGCCAGTGCATTCGATATGTCTTCACAAGTCATTAAGAACCCACAGCGGTATTTGCATTCTGGATGCGAGTGCTTTGAGGTGTACGCACAGCCATGTTGTCTGTGAGGAACTGTAGTATGGTGTAGTTGTTTTTGGCGGGGCTTCGAAATTCAACGACTTGCAGGTATATAGTCCACACACGGCATCTGTCAACGTTATCTCGATAAAACATTCCAGAAGATCCCGCGTCCACCCTGTTGACTTCGCAGACAGCAACTTTCTACGCAAGTTAGTCAGTCGACATCGTGGGAAGTTGGAACCAAATCTCCGGGTTTTGTTTCAAAGCAGGTGTGCTCCTCATTTTGGTGTAGTGGTACTCAATAAATTGATAAATAACAGCCGTGTGTGCACAACACATCGACCTACATAAACAAACAGAAAGGCCGAGATTTTTGCTTTGCGTACGCGCATCCAAACAAAATTCTCAAAATCGGCGCTAACACTCTTCTCTGGAAAACATTTAATGCCATTCTCTTCCATAGTCAACAGCAAAACTCCAGAGTGACCGTACAACATTTGGAGTTAAAGAAATAAATTACTTGAAATCGAGCAACAGTTCTGAATTCAAATTGAAAGCTATACCATATGACAACTCAATGAGGAAATTATTTGATTTTCACAAACCAAGACCAAAGAACTTCATCTACTCATCAAGTTTCAAAATGAGTGTTTAAAAGTATCAGAATAGAAAAGTATTGTAGAAAACGAATGTCCGAAAAAAAATTGTCGGGGAGGCGTGCATCATACCTGAAGACAAGATTCCAACTTATATGGAGTGCCTTTTCGGATTATTTTTTTTGGGGTTATAATTTGAACTGAAAAACTAGTTAAGATAATTTTGATAATAAATTAGCTTTTTAGGATGTGATTTCAAGCATTAAAACAGTTAAAATATCCAATAGCAAGTTTCAGTGTCGCAAACATTTGGTTTTTATGCAATGGATATATAACGTACATTTCTTCACTATGCATCATATATCCCACTTCTTCAGAACTTATTTCCAACTTATCCCCTCTCGCCATTCAAAGGATGATAGTAACACGTGCCGTGTTCAGACTATGCAATCGAGGGCATCAGCCTCGGTCACATGATCAAAGTGGCTCAAAACATGAGAAAAATATGCCCAAAGTACTTCTAAATCACGAGAAATTATCCGCCCAAAATATTCCTTCTTAGTTCTAATTGTTGAAGATTTCGTACCACGACAAAGTAATCAACACAGGGTTTGGAGTTGCGTTCATTGTAACAATTTTTGAGGGCGTGTGTTTCTTTGATTAGCAGGCTTGTTTTTCGTCATTTGTACTCTATGTTTACCATTGCCATACATCGTTTAAACCGAACAATGTAAAACCCGGAACGTTTAATGAGATCTTCGCAGCTTTTTTCCCCCGCAATACGAGCATCAATAAAGAATTTAATGTTTTCTTATCGGCGTTTCGTTATCGACGTCCTAATAAAGTTCATGATACCAAACATATATTGTATGTTAAACTACTGCAGTCTGGAGAATGCGCGAGTCGAATGATCTCCCCGCGAAGAAAACGAGTTTCATCCAGTTTAATACGCCCATGCTGTTTGCTCTCCCCCTCTCAGTCGATTGTTCACAATTAATGTGCAAGGGGGTCGGTGCGGAGCGGCTATGTATATTTGAAATGTAAATACATCTGGGTCTTTCGTTCGCTGGCACGTATGTGTGGAGTTCAGCGTTAGGGTAGGCAGTTGCAGAAAACAACTCCGGGGTAATTTAGTTCGATGGTTTAGATGAAAACCGCCAGGAGTTAACATCTATCGCTTCCACAGGAATTCTGATCACGGGTCGTAACATAGGTTTGTCTCACAAACCGGCAAACTTTACTCCAGTGGTAGCGGAATCTTTAGCGCTTTTTTCGGATGAATCATCTTGTCGACCAATACGGTTATTCATTGATTTATGCGACTTTGTGGAAACACAACAGACTCAAAATTCAATGATATGTCGTGTTGTGTTCCCCTCTTCCTAAATTTGTCACTGGTGTTGGATTTTCTGTAAAATTCTTGGTAAAAAGAAAGAAATAAGACCAGGAAGCCCACAGTTGAATTTCAATTTTAGATTTGAAATCTGACGATGAGTTCTTTCGGGCGTAAATAGTCCCATCGCATCACTGCTAAACTTTTAAAACAATAACAGAAATGTTGACGCAAGAGCTCTTCCAGTCCAGTACTTTAATTAGTGTTCTGTTGGCCGTAAAAAACCTTGGAGAGGCTGTTTGTTTTCAAACTGATCGAACTTTATGAGCCATTAAATAGCAAGAAATGTTAAGTGAGGGCAGTCATTTCAACGATGCACATCATGCAGAATAAGTACCTTCCGATTGCAATACCTTGAACGATTTGCCAGATGTGTGAAATTTTCATGACGCCACAGGCTCAGCCAGTTTCTTGTTCTCTAGAGAGTTCATCTTCGTTCTGAGAGGGTACTTTGTAATGACTGACTAAGCAGAGAGAGAGAGAGAGAGAGAGAGAGAGAGAGAGAGAGAGAGAGAGAGAGACTGAATGGGTACATCTGAATTACTGAGGCACATATAAAAGGTTATTTTAGATCCGTTTTCTTATTTTATCGAATTTGATCGCCAGATGACTCAGCAAAAATTAAATGGGCAAAACCAAAACTAAATGAGATGGTGTTATTTCGAGAATGTTAAAAGAATTCGTCGACTCGGACGACAAAGTTTACACTTGTTTATTTTCTGTTTTCTTTTCCAGGAGACATGTGTGCACTGCCCAACAAATGGTGACACGACCAGTGATGAGGGTTGGAAGTTACTGCAAGCCGATCTACAAGCCGTACATGACTAAATGTGACGGTTACAAATTGTGCAGTCGCTACAGGTAGGTCAAAGTATTCAGGGCTGCATCTGCAAGACATTTATCACTGCTCTACCGTAATAGCCGGTGGTCACCGAAATTGCACGTCGCACAGTCCATCCTGAAAAATAGCTTCAGCCATGACACCGTGCCCACCTTGGATGACCTTCCATTGTATACTGTCCGGCAGCTTTTCAGCTTGCAGTGACGTCGACTTCTGTTAGCTTGAGAGATTCGACACGATGTAGGGTTTTTCAAGGGCCTACCAAATATATTTATTTTCGGAGATATGTTTGCCGGACATGCGTACTCCTATATGCCTGTCATTTTTGTGGTTATCTTGCTGCGTGTCTGTCTATATATGTCTGTCTGGCTTTGTGTAATGCACCTACGTATCACACACTTATAAAAAGACGTATTATAATTTGACTTCAATTCTTATCGGACCATAACCTTATAATGTACGTATGAAATTGCAAATATGCAGTTGCGAGATCGCTATCTCGTATGCGTAAAACTCCACGAAACTGTGGCCATTATGAACTTTAAACATCGGAAAATGTTGAAATAAATTTTCTTCTCTAATCCAAAAGTTTGCGTCGGCGATCCTGATTTTCATTCTTAATTACACGACAGAGAATATTTAACAGTTTCGTCAAGAAAAATAAAAACAAACGTTTTCAAACAAAACTGACTCCAGTCAGTTTTTTCAGATTTTTGACAAAATTTTGATAACAAACTGTAGCCAATGAAATGTGATGTCCATTTGGTCCAAAATTCTCAAAACATTACAGAAAAATTTATAAAAAATTATAAAAATATTGCACTAAACTTTTTGGGGGAACAATGGCAGCACTGAAAGGGTTAATGCGTTGCATAGATCACCATGTCCCTTTCTTTGCATTCTTCGCTTTCCTGTAGCACTTGATTTCAACTGCGATTAGACGGAAGAGGGCTTGGCGCTACGAGGATGTTACAGTCACTCCTTTTCGCACGTACTCTGGTAATTTTGTTCACCAAACGAGACCGGCGGTATCAAGTTACCCTAGCAATTTATTTTGACGCATTCCACGCTTTTAATTCACACTTGGTGTAATTTTTTAAAATCCATGGTGAACATCTTGTTGCAAAAATGCTGTGATCGTGCGCAGTGTAATTCCAAACATTTTTAAACGAATAGTACGTAGCACTAGAGTCAATCCTATGATACAAAATTGTTTCATTTGCTCAAATGATGACAGATAGTGTTATGAAATACTGAACGAAGTACTAAAAATTTGAACCTATATACTCATGCATGTGCCGGTATATTTTACATTGATTTATAGATAGATACACACATTGATATATAATAGACAAATAGATAGACAGATAGATAGATAGATAGATATACATACATACATACATACATACATACATACATACATACATACATACATACATACATACATACATACATACATACATACATACATACAATATTGCAAAAATGTTGTATGTAATATTTCCACAAATATTTCACTTATTGCGGCACGATGTTCATCAAGATTGAGTCCTTGTATCTCTTCTTTCAATTACCTTTTCACCTACACGTATATTGGAATAGCCCAGAATGCGTAATCATATCAATCGCCGCCCTCTTGACCTATAAAGGTGATTAAGGAACGTCTTGAGGAAACAAGAACCTCTCAACCTTTCAAATCCGACCATTCCTTTCTATCGAAATTAGCAACACTGTGTCTGATCTGAAACACATTCTGTCAATCTTTAACAAGTGACCTCCGATGAGTAACTTTCTGCATATTTTCCACATTACTTTTGTCGGCCTTAATCTTATAATGATCACTGTATCATCGCCATGCTCGTTTGTATTACAGTTTTACCATTTGTAGGAAAGTGTCATCACCGACAACGCTGAACAGGTGAATCTGGATCTAAGTTCACGCCTAGGCTGATACAAGTGAAACTTTGTCTTCGTAAATAAGCAAAAATCTGACTAACTTACCTTTGGTGATCAAACGAAGTCTTGCAAAGACGTTGCATTTGACTTTTTTTCAAATGTCCCCTATGGTTGATTTGTAGCAGTCCTGAAGAAGTTAACATAAAATAAGATTTCATTAGATTGCAGCAAGCGACAATACGATTTGAATAAATTTGAAAAACGGCTTAAATCTGGAGATCAGAACATAGTATAGAATGCATTTAGTTTCAAAACAACTTCACTATTTTTTGTAATTATTTGATTGAATCGGCACTCTTCTGTCCACAAGTATGCATGGATTCAACCATTTCTCTGTGAACCAATCTCTTTCAGGCTTACGCAGCACTTGTCCATGTGTCAATCTTCCCAATGAAATATCGACTTCGACAATGGTTTTCATCGCGCCATAATCAAACCGTTGACCCAACATCTCAATTGACCATGACCGACGACACTTCAAAGAACCTTACTTACTGTATACCACAGACAAGGACAAGCGCGCGCGTCTCTTTTGATAAAAAACTTTTAAAAGCAGCCTATCACTGACATGCTACGTTAAAATTAGAGAGGTCGTTGCGGTCACGTGATGATTAAGTGGACTCAGCGGAGATCGGACATTCGATACAGATTGTTTGCTGAAGTTTTTCTAAACTTATGGAAAGTTCAATTGTTTTAAATTGGTTACAAATATCGGATGACAAATAAGTTTAAAAAACGAGATCGTGGAAAACGGTGTAACCAAAGCATGTTTGCCGAAACCAGGACCGTTGAATGAAAGAAGTTGAGGGTTGAATTTTGAAACACACTTGCTAGGCATCTCCGTGTGTGTGTCGTACATGATTGGTGTTACGCTTTCTTGCTTTGGCAAGGCGCCAAAGCGGCCCATACATCGACGTTTTCAGGCGTAGCTATACTGAAAACTGGCCACGTTGAAAAACAGCAGCCTCGTCAACTTCACAACTCTGTAAAATTTGAACCTCACACGGGAGAACGGGCCAGAATTCATTTCGAGGGCTAACGATGTCGTCTAATAGATTCTCAGAGATTTTTCATACAAAAAGTTATCAAATTCAAAACAACAAGTAAAGCTTACGCCCATTACAAGACGCTGAATTCTCAGAAACCCCTCCTGAAGTATTCGTGTAAATCAGCGTTGTACTGACGTCTGGCAATAATCTTTGACAGACGGGAGAATATCGCCTTCAAATAGTTCCAAGCAAAAATCATGTTGCCAGACAGCTATTGGCTGGACGTATCACTCTTCCACCTGTCATTGTCAATATACGTTCGTTCACACTATGCTCCGACGGTCCAGCTGTCCATTTACCCCGAAGCAAAAGTTGCGCGCGGTGACCTCTTAAAAACGACGCATATTTGATTTTCTCTCCGGTTTCCGCCGAGCATGTGGCCCTCCTGTGACAAAGCTGGCAGAACGAGATGACCCTAGTTAACCTTCTCTCCAGCTCTCCCGAATACTGATATTTGTTTTTTGAGGAAGAAAGCTCGCACTTTGTACGCCATTTGCTTTTCTCTGGTTATACATTTTTTTCTGATTTTTGTCCTTAGCTGTGGATGTAACGTTTGATGATTTTTTCGCTATTTTGGTTTGGTATGTCAATTTCTTGTCAAGTTCTTGTTATGGTCCTTAAAACACATTGAAAGACCTACTACTAGTATATAGCTTGCCAATACAACGTCGAAACGTGTACAATACACTGTTATTGTTTACATTTGAATTTTAGTCCGCATTAGAATTTACATGGCAACAATAACAATGCAATTTGCTCATGTGCAGGCCGAGTTGACAAGTTGAATACTGTGTTGATAAACATGCTGAGGGAGAGCATAGGAAACTGTACACTAAAGCAAAAAGTTTCAAATATCGTCAAAAGTTACAGCTACTGCAGATGAAAGGGAGGGTATCGTCGGAACTGCGCGTGTCCGACTTTCTCGTTCACAAACAGCTTGGATTTATTTCATGCACGATATCTAGATGCCTCAAGTCAACATAGCTGCAACATTTAAATTAAATTTGATGATAATCATTGTTAACAAAGATGTTTTAACTTTCATCAATCGCCAACGTACCCTTGATACATTGTTTACATGGGTCTTTGGCGTCCCTGGCAACCTTTGAGCAAATTCCGACGACACCCTCCCTTTAATCTTCTCGCCGCCATTATGTAAACATGCAACATCAATGCACAGGTAAACCCTGCTGCGAAAGAAGCTTCCAACTAACTCTAAAGCACAATGACTGGTGTCATAACTGCCTGAATTATAGCATACAGAACCAACCAATGGATCCCCAATACCCAAATTATCACCACATTACTCTTATATCAGACACAGAGGCATCGTTCAAATGTTTTCTAAAACGGCTGATTTTATGTGATTAAAAATAGTTTGAGGTCGGTGAAAGTGTATGAACGGGCATCACGACCGGGCGTTGTACAGAAAGTGATTACTGCATGGCATACTTGATTTGTTTCAAGTGTCATGGGTCTATGATAACGATACTTTTTCTTTTCATATCCCATGATGCCACTGCCTTAGAAAGGTGGGTCGGTGGAAGTGTAAGCGCTCTGACATAGCAGCTCTGTTTATGGAAATTGAGCCGTACGTCTATTCCAAAGTGTCGTTTCAGAGGGGGAAGGAACACATGTTTTTGTCCAGCCCAACACCATTACTCGATGCAAACATGTTCGGTTGGTTTCAGGTACTTGCGTGGCATGGGGGCTCTCGAAGTACGAGAAACATCTGGCAGAATTTCAAAGTAAACAATGGGTTTTTACCCTCGCTCGCAACGTGTGTACACGTTGTCCATCTCATGTTCAAACCAGTGCGAATGTGCTCTGCTACCTTTAGCGCCAGTCTAGCGTATTTCCGCACCTGTCACCGAGACATGGACACAAAAAAATATTTTGTCATACTTTGCAACCGGATTTTAAAGATCTGAAACAGCGGTCTATGATCACACGCCGTGCAAGTCATATTCGCACGGGGGACAACATCTCGACAGCTCATCTGTATGAATCTCCGGTCGCCAATATTTGTGAGCGATCACAACAATACAGCGTCTCTAGACTTCGAGAGGTTTTGATTCTTTGTTTTATACGCGAACACTAAAACATATAAAAAGATGCTTCTTGTCTGCCTCTGCACCATAAAACCTTCGCGTAAATAGTAACCAGTCAAGCAGTATATGCCTCTACTAGCAACGTCGTGCACTGAGCGCCAGACATTATATGCTATCGAGCTTCTTCACAGATATAGATAATAGCAAGGAAGTGTAGTACATCTTCGTTCTATCAAAGAACGCAAGGAGCGCCGTTAGAAGCTATCACGAACTACTTTCCGCTAATTTCATCTTCATAACGGCTCGAGAGTCCCACTAGAGCTTCAAATTGCGTCATTGGAAGCGATTGCAGCTCACACTGATATTCGGTTCACTTCAGCTATCACCGGAATGCTGACACATTGTCAATTAATTTTCTTTCGATCGATCTCGCGCTCAAAAAGTACATGCGCGTTCGTTCTCTATCGCAAGTGTCGTCAGGTTTGTGATAAGATGTCCGCGAGTTGGCGAACTTTAAAGTGTCGAGATATTCTGGATCGAGCGTGCTGCTGTCAGGGTCAGGCGCCTAGAAAGCGTGTTAGTAGATCATAGGTTGCACAGCTACGAGATGACGGTATTCGTGAGACACTAAGTACGTCTTGTGCCCGCAAATACCCTTTTTCCAAGTGTAACTATCATCAGTTAAAATCATTAGGTGTTTTCTTATTCTTCCAAAATAACATACTGAAGCTTTCACTATTAATCTTCTTAATGTTGTCCGTACACTCGTTTTGAACGCTCCCAATTTAAAAGCTGATATATTGATATATTAGACTCCACTCGTTTTGAACGCTCCCAATTTAAAAGCTGATATATTGATATATTAGACTAAGTCCGGACATAAATTAATTTGGATGGCATGAGACTAATACAAACCATGCGCTGAAACATGGGGTTCAAAGCAGTTTATAGTCGATTCTTCTTCAAGAATGATAGCATGAACGGATTTCATAGCAGTGTTTTTAACCCTTTCACCACCATGGTTTGAACCAATCCCATCGTTTTCTATGGTAAAGTTGGACCTCTAGAGAGGCAAATGGGGGGAGGGTTAAAAGTTGGACGAAAAGAGATGAAACAAGATTGTGTACGGGTCGTATAGACGGCGTAAATTGTGGTCTGCGACAGTGTTTTGAACAACGCTCACTGTTTCACATTACGGACTTCACCGCTTTTCGTTTCCATCATAGCTGAGAAAATACTAACAAAGTTCAGACCTCCCCTTCAAATAATAGCAAATACCTGAAGCGTTCCCGTCGAGAGCACATGATTGGAGTCCAACATCGCGTGAAAGGTCGCTACCTGCCCCCGAGTCCAACATTCATGGCATGGTTCGATTAATAGGGTTGTTATGATAGTTTGTGGTTGATAATAAAAACCGCAGCGGTCATTACCGTGGGGGTCTGTCTTCTATTTCACCAATGTGATAACTCGATAACTTGAACTCTTACTCCGTCAATCAAACTTGCTTGCACTTGCAATTGCGCAAAAGTGACATTTTGTCGCCCCGTGTTGTGTTAAAGGGGTTTCATACGTAACACGCTGAAATTGTCGGTTCCATTCACCCCGTCGATATGTTCTTACGTGCATATGTTTTGCCTTTTTGCCCGGTAATAACATTTAGCAAGCGTTCTCAGCGAACGGTGGACGTTGGGCAGCAATCTAATGAACAGAATGTTCATGTCAGATTACCCTGCATTCACGAAAATCAAACTTGGCACGGTGTTTATCTTAAAACTTTTTATTGTGTACCTAACACGCGTGTTGAAATTTTTGATGGCTTGTTAGACAGTGACAGTGATAAGATTCAGTTGCCCCCCGTACGCAGAACAGAAAAAATGGAACGGTGATAAATATCGGTTGTCGGTCAAAAATGTTTGTATAGGGAATTGTATACGTCAGGGCAGCTGGCAAATTTTGATATGAAGACAATTCATTCGGTTTCCTAGACCAAAGATGTCTTTGCATTTGTATTCTTCTTTTCTTTGCATCTCTTCGTCTACTTTCTATGCCTGTCGGCTTGTCTTCCTGTCTCTATACATCGTTGTCTCTGTCCAAAACACACACACGCACACGCACCAACGCACGCACACACCCCCCCCCACACACACACCCTCTCTCTCTCTCTCTCTCTCTCTCTCTCTCTCTCTCTCCCATGACCTGTAAAATTTAAAATACACTAAAGGCAGAAGGAAATGATGAATTCCATTGATAATTGGACAAGCTTATTCGCGGCACCAACAGTTATTCCTGTGAAAATTGAACTCTGCTTTATTAACTAAGCTCAAAAAAACATCCCGTTAATTGGAATCCTAGACGCCAGCAGATGGAATTGGTTTGAAGAGCCATTTCAGTGAGTGGTTATTGTTGGCTACTTTGTCGAATCTTTCACTTGTATGTGGTGGAGCTGTTCTTAAATGAAGTTGTAATGGGATAGAACAACATCTGTGGCTGCTGTGTCATTGTGACGGCTGTATCTAAAAGTTAGATAGTGAAATGCCGGTCATTGGCTCGGTCTCTAAGCGTTCTACTGAATGGGGCGCAGAGGCCGACGTCCTGCAGTGCGTCTCGGGTTTCGCTCGGACTCGCCGAAAGGTGTCGCGCACATTTTGTTTATCTCGGCAGCGCAATTGCCCGACTGCTTTACACCGTCCGGGTTTGATTTTTTTGTTTATTTCTTCGCAAAAATAATTATTTTTCTTGACTTTTTCCAAATGATTTCCAATGCTGGTGTTGCGTGTCAAGGGCTCCTAATGGCAAACACATTGGCACCCTGACACTGGGCGCGTACCTCGATATTTGGATATTAAAATGTTAATAAAAGTGACCTGTAAAACAAAACTATGCGTCGATGGAGCAAACAGGGTGCTGTGATATGAATAACGCTTCAGGGAAAACCAGATCTGATGAATTTGAGTTTATCTAGTTTTTATTTCAGAGGGGCACACGACTGACCTCACCGCCCCAGGCCGAAAGTTTGGCAACGATTTTCTCAAGCCGAAAGTTTGGCAACGATTTTCTCAAAGCACCAGGCAAATTATGCGTCTCCCGACGAAGCACATTTTTTAAAGTCTCCCTTTTTCGAATGAACAACTTTCAGACAATCGGGCAAAGGGAATTGTCCTGAAAACCAAAAACCAAAGTAATGCGTCATTCCTTGGGCAATAAAATGAAAAGCGCGCGCAGAATTCTCAAACGGGTCGATTTTTAAGTTGAACCTTTCATGTTGAACGATTCTCTTTAGTTTCGAAGAAGGCCCATTTCAAGCAACTGCTGGAATAATTATATGACGCTTTCTTTCAAGCGACCAATAATTTATTTTCTCCTTCTTCGCTTCTCGTTTTTAATTGCAACATTCGCCTTTAAAAAACGTTTTGAATGAAACTTTTTCCTTCTAATCAAGCTGAGACAACACAACAAGGAGTTAGCATCGAACAGCTATAAAGAACTAAACCATGTTGTGATCTACAACAGTAATTGGAACCAAAGGTCTGTCAACTCCATAGGAAAAGATTCCTTGAATATATCTCCAGTATTCCAGTAAGTAGTTCGTATTGAGCGGGTTGAAGTGTTTACATTTTTCTCCTTCATAAAATGTTATATTAAAGGAGGTCGAGGTCAAATAATCGACTGTTGTCCATCTACAAAAAAAATACACTGGCCATTCCTACTTCGGTTCAAGAGCTCTAATCGCTGTCCGACCTAGTTTGCCATTTTAAGGTAGTATGCGCCTCCGAGTAGAAAGCGAATAAAACTTAAACTTTTCTTAAAATTTTCCTCTTAAACTTTCAACCATCATTTACGGATTCTAGAAATTCCAAATGGCCGCCATGTCTGTGTCAACTCTATAGCAAAAATATAAACTAAGACTGCAAAATGTTTCATACTCCAAGAGCTTTAAGATGAGCCCCCACAAGTGATAGATCAGAGAAGAAAGGTAAAAGTTTGAGAGTTTTAATATCTGTCCCCGAGGCGCGTTCTATTATTAAATATTCAAGTAAGACGCACACATCGAAAGCGATGTTACTATAAATTTCAAATCATAACACGGCGATCTTAAACGATATAGCAGAAATTGAAAGTTATCCAACGTAACACTTTGAGGTAGAGAGATTACATACGACAAGTAATTTTATTATTCAAAAATAAAATATCAAGCATTTAGTGAGGTGAGAAATCAGTATCACTTTTATTTCCTTGGCAACCAGAAAATGTAGAATTTACCAAATTGACAAAGAAATAGGAAATACCAGAGATACTTTGTCTGGCGCGTAAAACTGTGAAAATTCTACACAATTAGAACATCCGCCGAACAGGTTATATGGCAGTAAGCTACTTGAAGAAAAATCGGTGCTTGATCGGTAGTTTCTTTAATTCTATGCATTTGCTTCTTGAGATTTGGGAATACAATAGCGCCCGTCTGCATTGTCGCTAATGAGTTTCGCCCTTGGACGGGGAAGGGCGGACTTTTCGCAGATACTGACACCAGTTCGTAGAAATGCAATGTTTCAAATCACAGATGTT
>LD351093.1:173726-185551 GCA_001465055.1 Ptychodera flava
TATATATATATATATATATATATATATATATATATATATATATATATATATATATATATATATATATATATATATATATATATATATATATATATATATAAAAATAGGGCCTATATATCTTAAATGATTTCTTATCAAATAATTCACTTTGACTAATTTCTAATTTTCTTTGGCAGAGACCCGAACGAGCCTGAAGAATTCATGATTAAAGTGCAAAATTGGCCAAAATACAGAGATGAAAGCCCTACCTACCTAACACTGGATCAGGCTTTAGTTGAGAACAGCGCCCTCGTCGGCCAATTCGGAAGAGTGACGCAGTGCGCTTTTTGGAGTCAACTGGTGCCGAAATTAGTCAATGAAATGGATAGAATGCGAAAGTCCTCTTTTCGTCCATACTTTACGCCTGGATACCATCCAATGTTTCTAGGTTACGCCTATTATGAAAACGAATCCGAAGGTTTGGAAAAACGTTTTCTTTTGAAATTGTTTTTTTATTTTCCAGCAGTAGACACGTTAACTGACCAAATCACTAACTTATGGTTAACTGACTCTGTAAAACACAGGGCTGACTTCATTGCTTCCCTGACAAAGAGCAAAGCCCTAATAAAAGGGAAAAACTATGATTTAGCGATTTTTGTGTAGTTCAAACATACTTTGCTGACGTCACGAATTCAAATATCGTCCTTCAACTTCAGCACAGAAAAAAAAGGTTTAAGAATAAGAAACAGCTTGTGGTGCTAACGCCCCGGCTCGAAAAGACCAGGGATTGCGATTATTAAGTCACTACTAAAATTATGAAGTGTTTCTTACCAATTTGTTCTTTGAAATCAAATCGTGATATGTGATACATGATATCTTGACAGTAAAGCCATTTTTGTTTATAACAAGCGATCGATCGGATGATAGGCGTTTCGTTAACTTTATTGTACTTGTGACCTGAAGTAGTAAACCCCTCTGACCGTACGTGTGTAACGCATAAACAACAAAGGCGAATGCGTCTACCGTTGTTCTGTGTATTTCACATTTGCCTCGGGTGTTCATTTACATGACGTAGCATGGCCGACTAGGCTATAATTTTCGTGGAAAGGCTATTGTCTTATATTCAATTAAGACTTTCGATAACAACAGAAAAGAAAAACAATTGGCTTATCAATCATTAGCCAGCATACTAGCTAATTGACCCTTTCTATCCTTCCTTTTCCAGAAAATGTACTCATACGGACACTCAATGCTACCTGTTCAAAAGCACATCAAGTGATATCGACTTATCTGGGCGTAGCAGCTGTTCTTTTCGCGACAATTTCATGTTCCAATTTTTCCTAGACGATGGCACAAGGCATTCGGAACATGCAAAAGAGAGCTGAAATCCCGTTCTAGTGCTTGAATGTTAGATTTTCACGGGAGAAGATCTCAACCTCCAAATTGTTGGAAAACATGTCAGGCATTCTAAGCTCGTTTTGTCATGGTTAGATTACAACCAATCAATCAATCAGTGCACACATACTGTGCACATTTATTTGCATTTGAAGGCTATCGACCCATATACAAAGGGGTCTTGTCATATAAGACACAAGATGCTTGCACAACAACTCTAAAAAATACGAAAAAGTATCATCCTCCGAGCAAAATACTGCAATATACAGGCACTTACTGTAAATATTACTAAATGTTACACCTTTTTAGATGACTTCGAAACTGATTCTCTAAGTTTAAAGGCCTTGTAGATATAATTACAAAGCTTAAAGGTTACAGTAGGGTTTTTAAAGGCCTTGTAGACATAATTACAAAGCTTAAAGGTTACAGTAGGGTTTTTTCTCTCATTATTTTCAAAACCTACAGAAATTTGGTCCCCTAATTGCATAATCTGGAAAATATTGGGGAAATTACGTAACTGGCAGAGTCGCGGCATGTTAAAAGTTCGGCTCCCGCAGAATTTCTTACAAAAGTCAAAATTGTGGACTTTGATTTCAAGAATTTTACCTTCTGAGTCAACCGATATGTATATCTCGTCTCTTCCATATATAATGGGTGTAGAAATCGCCTAGTACCGTGCCAAAATCGGAGATTTTTCTGGTGGGAACCCAGGTAGACGAGGAGACCAGAGCAAAGATGACCGCCAATGTCATTCCTTTACTCAACTGCTAGATGTTCCTGGTAATAGGACTTTGTCTCGTCGGACTGTTAGTCATAGCTGCAGGGCAATGTCGAAAGAAATCCTAGTCCAAAACTTCATTCGTCTGGGACATGTACAGAGACAGGTTTCGAACCAGCGACAAACGAAGACATCGTGCGTATCATGAAAAAAATCGACACAATTATTATTAAATCACAACACGTAAGTCAAAAGCTCGAATTACTCCAGAATAGAATGGATGGCATTGATGACGAAATGTCAGATGTACGGGAAAAATTGCAACAAAGATCAGTTTAAATTCCCCCATTGAATGATCGAATTCATTAAGGTTTTATTAAAAATTAATTCGAAAGCGCATTATTTTTGATAAACCTGTTTGAAGTAATATCGTAGGCTGAAACAAAGTAACGTTTCATTTTCGGTTGTTATGTCTGTCAGCAAGTCAATAAAATTAAATTTCAAATGAAATCATGAAGTGATTTGCTGTAATATACAGGTGACGTGTGGTCTCTTTACATGCTCAGTAAATGATATTTCATGTTTTTTGTTTGTAACCAAACGGGGTTTTGATGACACTGTGTCAATAACGGTAAAAGCAAGGTGGATTCTGTCTACTTGTTGGACCTTATGATCGTGAGTTTTATCAAGTTAAGACATTCCAGTTTACTATTTAACCCTTGGAGCGCAAAAGTCATTTTTTTGTTGCCTTCATGAAATATAACATTGTCATTTTTTCAGATATTTGCCAAAGTTTTGATAAAAAACTGTAGCCAATGAAATTTGAAGTCCATTGGTCAGAAATTATCAAAAACCTGACAGACAAATCCATAAAAATTGGTTAAATGTTGCCCTAAAGTTTGGTGGGTAAAAATTACAGCACTCAAAGGGTTATAGAGTAACATGTGCAAAAATTACATTATCAACAATTGCATTATTTATCAATGCAAACAACAATCGACACTTATGATCTTTGGCAATTGTAATTTTTAACTTCAAAGGCTTTTTATATGAATTTAATTTAGATCAGTTTGAACACATCGAGGAATCTCTTTTTTATCAAGTGAGCGTGAGAGAAAGAAATGCACTGTCTCGGGTGTTTTTTCCGTGTCACAAAATACTAAGAGAAACATTGAAGGCAGAATAATAACCGGTCGGTGCAGAAGTAGAAGAAATTGTTAGGGAACTTCTCGAGAAGTGGCTCGTTGGACATGCCCCGATCAAAATATTTATAGGCTAAGGTGTGCATAAAGACATGCTAATGAACCTTCACTACTAAAAATGTTATGTATCTGGCGGGTCTAAACCTACCGGCCACTCTCGTCATATTGTCCGAAGAAATACTGAAACCAATTGGCCATGCATAGTAATTGTGCTAAATAAATCTCTACTTGTATATAGTCGATTGACGTTGCACTGGGTTTTCATTAACCTAGGGGTACGGCAATAGTGCATCTAGTATCGACAAGATTACGAACTGATCTTTTCAGCTATCTATTTTGTCTGTCAGTTTGATTTAAAGTTAGTTTTATTCACTACTCTTTCGGGATGCCAAACAATAAACGTGATTTTTTTAACGATGAACATTGACAAAACTGACAGAAACTGACGAATTCATACATTTTAAAATATCGAAAGATTGTACTACAAAACAACAGGCAGCTGATTTTGACCTTTAGAACTAGTCTTTTCCGTCAAAAGTATCTTGAATTCCTATTTCAATAGTTATTTCCATTATTTTTGCGGTAAAAACAACCCTGTGTGTAAATTAGATGTATATATTACCCTTCAAGTAAGCAGTACCTGCTGTGGACGCAATTTATCATGTAGTATACGACAGTGGAAATGGTGTGATTCAGAAAGTCGAGTGACTTTTGGATATTGAACAACACTCACGACCGTAGCACTCACGGATTTTGCCAGTTTCACATGCCGAAGGTTGGCGCTAGCACTGCTACGAATATCGGCTATTTATTACCAGAAAAGAACATCGCTTGAGTCCTCAACTCTGCAATTTTCAGGTAGCTGGTGACGTAGAGGTGAGAAGATATGCTGTTGGCGAGCTTTGGGTTTCTCTTTTCATTCACCACTATATTGCGACTCTTTTTGGACATCTTGACCTTTACATTTGCTTGAAAGAGATAAATATAGTTGTAGACAAGAACTTTCTGTACCATGGATAATTCGACAAAACAAACAAACAAACAAACAAACAAACAAACAAAAATATGCAAACGAAAAATAAAAACAAACAAACAAAATTCAATTCTGAAATAGTTTTGAAAATAGTTCAAATTGTTTCAGTCTTATATACACATTCTTGACGTGTTTGTTTCTATGACAATCACAACATAATGTTGGGTTGGTTGTTTAAATACCAGCTTTGCTTCCAAGTGTGTTGCTTGCTTTGAACGAAAGACCAAGCGGTGCTGAGAGGTTAATTTGCTCCTAATTTGATTGAAATACCACCGAAATGCACATATTTGGATATTGATTTTCCTAGTCTTTGGTTTTCCCCTCTTTAAAGCCTCATTAGTTGTATCTTTTTGCATTTTGTTTCGACAGGACGATTTGAAATCAAACGCCAAACTTGCATAAAAACGCCTATACCTAAGTGTGACCGCACAATGTTTTACAACATTCGCGACGAACACACAACTTAGATTTTAAAGAATAATTGCAGCTCAAATATAGCCCACGCAAATAAACGCGTAAGCACCTGAAATTAATCGACAGAATCAATCACCAAGGATTGAAACCGTGACGTTCCAAAGATCATATTTCTCCATCACGGGAATCCAAAACATCTCTCCACAGATTGACGGTATGTTTGTGATAAGTAAAATGCAAAAAATATACAGCTTGTAGGGCCTTAACATTATATATCTACAACGATACGGCCAACCCTTTGTTATTTGTCATAGTTTTGAACAACCAAATAAAACGCTGAGGGCCCAGCAGCTGGGGTGGAGATATATTCCATTACCAACTTATAAAGCTTGATTAACGTTTGCGGATTTAGTGTCCATGATGACTAATGACAGTGACCTTTTGAATAATCTGAGCTTGAAACTGTCAATATGTTTTGAAAGGGAGACCAAATGAACACAGCAGGGATACGATGATCTATGATTGGATAATTGATCACTTATTGGAGTGATCAAAATACAAACGAAGGCAATGTTTGTAAGGTCAAGCTGACTAATAGAAGGTCAACCTGGCTCCTAGAAGTTTCTTTCCCGAGTGCTGTTGAAAGTTGAAAAGATATCACCACGTCTGTACTTTCTCGATGAAGGCAACATGATACTTTGAAAACACATTTATTCACAAACCTCGCCAGGTCAACTGGAAATTCCCCGTAAGCATGTAACTATAACATCAACATATCTATCAGGTTTCTACACATATCCGTTCGATCGTTCCTGTCACGATCCAGAGAGAGAGAGAGAGAGAGAGAGAGAGAGAGAGAGAGAGAGAGAGAGAGAGAGATGACAGAAACGAACAAAAAAAGACGGACGGATTGACAGATGAAAAGACAGATGGAACAGATACAGCGGTTTGCGATAAAAAGTATAGGTACAATGAACTCATGATTTCTCAGACGTGGAATGTAATTTAATAAACAAACAAACGCAAACGTTGTAAGTGTGTGCAGGGCATCCCTGCCCAGTAATATTGGATTATTCTCTGTCGTTTAAGTAGCATTGGAAAAGCCAAAGTTACTGTCGGAACCTGCCCATGGCATTGGTACGTTGAAATGCCGGGTGTCAAAACAAAATCTGTACATCCTTACCTCTGCACCGACCTGATCGGTGAAACAAGAGCAATGTCCTTCTTTCCATTAGAAACACGTACATTATTGCTTTCACACATTAAGCTAAGAAACCTCGAGAGTACAGTGAGATTTTACTTGAAACTGGCGATTCAGATAATCCACAACCATTTCAGCTCATTGTTGAGTTTTAAAAGATACGGGACACTGCGTTTATGGCACCAAAAACAACATAAAGAGCAAAACCTTCTCTCTTGTTATACGAATCTTGATCGACGTCATTAAGATTTTCACCTTTATTGTAAATAAAAGATAGGAAGAGCAAAGAGAGGCATCTTATGAATGTCAGCCACTCCCACAAATTAAAACCAATTTCGTTCAAAGTACGAACACACTCTGGTAAATCACTGACCTCCCAATATTTTAACGAGGCGACGTTGCACTAGATCGCAACAAGATCAAGTGCAAGTCTAGCTCAAGCGATGAACATGACATGTTTACTGGTAGTCCTCGTATAAGCAAAGAGTTCGACGTACTTAAAGGTATACAGTCACCTATAATCTAAATATGCCTATAAATGGTCAAAGAGGCGTTCCTTGGTATTCAAAATGCCCATGAGGGGGCGCTGTTTTTAAAAGCGGCCACCCGCTTAAAATCAGTGATTGGTTAGACTTTCTCTTTCCATGGTAACCGTGGCAAAATTGGAACAGGTGACAGTATACCTTCAAGCGAAGAGTATATATGTTCGCGTATCGAGTTGAAGGAGTCAATGTGATTTGGATGGCCAGAACAACGAGTTTTCTTAATAGAACGCAATCGCTTTAACATGTACTGAATAAAAATTGTTTGCTGTGTTCAATCTCGTATGCGATTCAATTAAATTGTGTGTAACCTTATATTCTAATATCAAAACAATGTACCAGTACCAGTATATGAAGTGTGAGCTTTGATATTTATGCTCTTAATCTTGCATAATCATTTATGTATTTATTATTTATTTACTAAAAAGTATTTATGATTAACTCAAGTCTTCCACTGGGAACGTCGGACTTCTTTATGCCTCTTAAGTCAACAGTAAAAATACAGTAGGACACATTAGGAATCGGATTAACTCATCTGTGCTATGTCAAGTCATTCACACTGGTCACCCTCATATATGTGAAAGCAAAGGCCTTGCTGATAGAAATCCATTACATGTACAGGTTGCTAATATCATTCATACCCCAATACTACAGTGTTAACTTATTAGTATATGCAAATCCATCACATCGTGTGTCTCAAATGTGTCCTGGGGGGAGGGGGCAGGAATGCATGCTGTAAGGCCCTCCTGAGTCTTGGCGCTGTAGAACCCTGGAAGGCATAATATAATTAGGTACAGATACGCATAAGGCTGTGCGAAAATCGGGAAAGATGTTACATTATATAGTATAACATTGATACTCTTATCACCCGTGTCAAGTACCACTGTGTATGTACGGTATTTAAAAGTGGGCTCTTGAATTTAACTCGGTCAGTCTATCACTGTGTACTGCGCTACAGGCGGTAAACCACTGTTACTCTACCCCACACGGATTTCCCAACGTATGCCATTTCCCACTTTGCGTGTGCTGCTTCGTTCAAGGCGCCGATGTGATCAAGGTGGTTATAGCACTAGACGCAGACGCGGACATCCATCCAGATTTACCTGTTGATTTAGATTCAGTCAAAGATGGGATACCCAGCAGGCGTTATCATCGCTCTGGGCCTGTATATCTGCGACTTCTGCGTCGACAGCCACGACGGTGCAATAGCTCGTCTCGGTGATAACGGCAGTCTTCTCGGTCGGCGTCTTGACGTCGTAGGTGCCAAAGTAGACGCTTTTTTAGGAGTTAGATATGCCGATCCCCCCGTCGGAGATCGGAGGTTCCAGATGGCTGTGCCGACTGAGGCATCATGGACCGGGCTGCGCAATGCCACAGAGTTCGGCAGCGCCTGTTGGCAGACGGTGTATCCAAACCTGGAAAACTTCACTGGACACGTGTGGTGGACGACGTCGGATCCTATGAGTGAGGATTGCCTGTTTCTCAATGTATGGACGCCCTTTCCCCGACCCATCAACGCACCAGTCTTCGTCTTCATCCATGGCGGAAGTTTCAAATCTGGAACGACGTCGACCCTTCTGTACAGAGGAGACACCCTAGCAACGGCAGAAAATTGCGTTGTAGTCAGTATGAATTACCGACTTGGCCCGTTTGGCTTCTCGGCCTTCTATACCAACAAGGAGCCAGGAAATTTGGGGCTTATGGACCAAACACTGGCTTTGAAGTGGGTGAAAAAGAATATCCAATATTTTGGCGGTGACCCAAAACGAGTCACTTTAATTGGTCACAGCGCAGGTGCTGCGAGCGTTGGTTTCCACTTGCTCTCACCCATGAGTAGAAGTCTCTTCCACAGGGCCATTTTACAGAGCGGAGCCCCCAATGCACCATGGGCAATAACTTATAAAAGTAAGGCTCTAGAGGATGTCGGTAAAATGGCTAAGGAGTTACAGTGTCCAACGTGGTGTGGGGCGGAACATGTTGAACACGAAGCAATTGTGCAAGAAACGCTGTCGTGTTTGCGTCAACGCAAAGCGGAAGAATTTGTCACAAGGGGTTCAAGTGAGTACGGTCTGAATGCCGTTGTAATCGATGGGAATTTTCTGTCACACAACCCGATTTCATTACTAGTGAACACAAGCCTACAGAAAGATCAAATCCCTGTACTCGCGAACAGAAGCCTACAGAGAGATCAAATCCCCGTACTCTTGGGTATGGTCGACGAGGAAGCAACACTGAACCTCCCATTTTTCGAATTCACAATGTTTGCAGACATGGCCGCCGTTCATGAGACATACAACGAATTGTATCAACAGCACATTAACATGTTATATCCATCTGCGGCTGAGTCGGTAACTGACGCAATTGGCTTTCAGTACAGGAACTGGCTTGATCCCGAAAACGGAACTCTCTTGCACCGCAGTATTATCGAACTTTGGGAAGATTACTGCATGTTTTGCCCGGTCAGGGAGTTCGCAAAATACTACGCCATGACCGGAAATGACGTTTATGCCTATATCTTCGAGAATACGCCAACCAACAGTCCATACCCTGAATGGATGGGTATGGTCCACACTGACGAATTGTTCTTTACGCTTGGTCGCGCTTTGCACGATGAAGAAAACATGACCGAGGCAGAGAAAACGTTCAGTCGCGTAGTGATGAAGTATTGGACTAACTTTGGGAGAAGTGGGTCAGTACATTACACACATCAATAATTTCTTTATATAAAGGATTTCCGTTTCTTTCCCGTGAAGACTTTATAATCATGGCCATGTTGAAATTACTCTGTATTCAGCTTGCTACAGAAATAGAAATCATGGTGCCACTGCCGTTCACAGGCACATTTTTTTCACAGAAAAAAATTCTCATCAAAGAAAACAATCTCGCGTCCTGACTTCAAATAGCGGTGAATCCGAAGTTGACTAAGATAACAGTAGTTTATTCGGAACTTGACTGCTTTCATATCGGGGCAAAAACCCAAAGTCGGGCATCAATACATAATTTTTTTTCACAGTTTAATGCAATACAATATCGAACTTGAGACAAGAGTTTATGTTCAAAATAAGAAATATTTGTTTTGAATTATCTGCTCTCATTCTAAAATGGTTGGAGTCGAAATACTGGCTTTCAGAAAAGTGATTGAAATAACTGTTACTCCAACTGTGATTACTTCATTGCTATCGTTTACAATGTATTCAATTGAAAAACTTGATACTGGAGAAAAAATTACCAAATATTTACCAATTCAAAACAGCCGTAATTCCTGTGTTCGCACTATAGGCAAAAATCAAATGTTTAGGCTTTCAGAAAAATATGCCGGTAAAAACTTAACTTTCTCTCTGGGCCTCATAATGAGTCCCTACGAGTCCTATACCAAAACTTTACTGTAAAAGTTTGAGGGTCTGAATGTCTGACCCCGAGGTGCACTGTACTTTAAACGATAGGTACACGTATCATCTCAAGTAATCACGTGCGGTTACCGTATCTAGTTGGCCACGTTGTTTATTCAGCATCGAGAAGATGTTTATCTAACGGCACATTCCACTCACAGAGTATCCAACGCTCTTTCTAATTAGAAGTGTATCAAGTTACCTAGGGAATTTGAGCGATCTTGGCCTTAATGTTTTCCACCCGGATTCTTCACCAGGTTTCATATCATATTTTGTATAAAAGTATCTTTGACACCGGGATATGTTGTAAGTATGGAGTTTATTCCCAGAGCAGGAAGAAAAGCATGCATATTTAGAAGTTAATGGATCCATTTATGATACGTCATTTTCAACCTGGACAGTAAGGGCAACAAGAGGGTCGCTCCAGGCCACTTTCGATAGTTCAAACGCGTCAAAACAAACCCACTGTTAAGCGGATAGCCTGTCATTAAATAAACAAAGCTTCGAATTTCAGATAAAAATTTTAATTGTTTTTTGCCTTGAGATGATACGATCTGCCCTATGACTTTGGCTGACATTACTTCGAATTTTGTGTAAAGTGTCATAAACTACCTTCTAAAGTTTATCCGGATTACAAATCAAGTGAAACATTTGCCATTGAGTCATGGCACCCTTTCATTGTCATTTGCTGTAATTTCTAAGTTTAAGATGTCGTTGTAGCTAAAGCTACATCAGTGTATTTTTACTTGTTCTGCGAATATTTTCGTCGTGTTTAGTACATAACAATGTATGTTTCCACTTCACTCAATTCTCAATTTTTAACTTGTCAGCAAAGCCTGTATATTTGAAGTATCGAATGTAAGTGTCGACAACTGAAATTTTAATCGATAATATCATTGTATATTGCACAGTTAAATACTTCGTGATTCCTAGCGTTGCATTCTTCTTCAACAAGTTAGGAGGGCGGATAAGGTATAAAGTTGTTTTCTATACTGAAATTATCATCAAATTTAACCGCTAATGTCTCTTTGATGTGTACTGAATCATACTAATGATATAGAAATCTTACATTTCCTTTTCATTTTACAGAAATCCAAATGAGCCGAGATTAAGCAACACTAACCTCCAACAGTGGCCGAAGCATACGGAAGAAAACCCTTCCTACTTGCCGCTTAGCACCAGCGTGGTGCAACAGAAAACAGTCGTCCGTCAAATAGGAAGAGAGAGGCAATGTGCATTTTGGAGTCACCTCGTACCGGAGTTGGAGAACGATGAGAAGATACCACCTGGTTATCACCCTATATTTCTCAGTGATATATACTCTGAATTGGGCGGTACGTAATAAAATCCCGATTAACACCCTTAGGCTATAGATGATGCCCAATCAGAAATACGGAAGAATCTTTTCTGTAACTTTTGACGGATCTGAACAAAGATAAGCAATTAAAGCTATACAGTCACCTGTAATCTAAAGATGCCCTTATATGGTCGGTCAAAGGGGCGTTCCTTGATATTCATAATGCCCATGTGAGGGCGCTGTTTTTAAAAAGCGGCCGCCCGCTTAAAATCTGTGATTGGTTAGATTTTCTCTTTCCATGTTGACCTAGGCAAAATTGCAGCAGGTGACAGTATACCTTTAAAGGCGCCCTTCTCAATCCCTGGTTCTCGCATTAGCGAATGTGTCTACAGCCCATTAACAGTTTGTCATTCTTTTGTTTTCCATTGAATATTTTATCAAGTAAATAATATCTATATTAGATAAATCTGATAATTAAGTGGGGGCTTTAAGATAAGTCGTCTTTTTAACTAACTCGAGTATTTATGGTAACGTTTCACAAAGTGAGTCCTGAACAGCCTCTGAATAGAACAAATTTTACAGCAAATATTTCCGAATCTTTAGGCAATATACTCGAAAGATACTGAGTGGCATCATCGCTTTACTATACAACTTA
>LD351093.1:187741-197761 GCA_001465055.1 Ptychodera flava
CCAAATGGATATCATTTTTCATAAGCTACAGATTTTAATCAAAATTTTGGCAAAAAGCAGAACAATTGACTGTGGTACATTTTATAAAGTTGACAAAAATAGACTTTGGCGCCAAAAGGATTAATACGTGGTATATGACAGAAAATGTCTTTTGTAGGTATGTTGGCCACCATATTGGATTTATGCAAATTAACAAATTACCTATGCAAATCATAACATCCCAAAATCGTTTGTCCATGCCTAAGAAATATACTTTTAACATTAAAATCATTGAAATAGCTTGTTTAATACGTGGTATATGACCGAAAATGTCTTTTGTAGGAATGTTGGCCGCCATATTGGAATTATGCAAATTAATGAAGTACCTATATGAAACATTATACCTCCAAAATGATTCCCTGAGCCAAATAACTAGTGTCAGACTTTGAAATCACTGAAATAGCTTGTTTAATATGTGATATATAGCCAATTATGTTATTTAGTTGGATGGTTGGCCGCCATATTTGATTTATGCAAATTAGACAAATTTCCCCAAGGTGGATTCGAGTAAACTTTTATTATGTTGTTCTGGGTACCTCTCTGAAATGCATTCTGAAGAAAAAAATTCTGTTGCAATTTGTGGTGGGTTAGGTGCCAGAATCTCGTAGATTGACTGGACTATATACAAAAAGTGGGGTCACCATCACAGATTTCAGGATCAGTGGCAAAATTGTTAGTTTCTTTACATGAGAGCCGATGAAATATGATGACTTATTCTGACGGCTTTTGAAAAATTAAACCATTTTATGCATTTTCATTTCACGGTCAGTAATTCCAACATCTGAAAGTCGATCGGAAAAGGCTGTTTCAAAATCTACTCTGAAATGAAATGACAATACTCTACTCTTAATCATTTCCACGGTTTTCTGAAGGCTGTATGAAATTTGTCTTGAAGCAATGTGAGCTGGCTAAAACCCCACGTTTAATGTATTCCTGAGAGATGCATTTCAAAAACATAAAACGGAAACGTCAATTTTCTCACGTTTTGTGTGTACTCACAATTTTTTACTGTTTGCGAAGTCATCCATCTTTAAACATTTATCATTTTGGTATTTACATGGACTAAATGACTGCGTGTAACACCATTCCGACGGAATAATTTCATGCTTTTCCCTTCTTTTCCTCACAGCTTCAAGGTCATCTGGGGTCGTCTGTTCCGGGCAAGTGACTGTATCGGCTTCTACACTCAACATACTGATTGCTCTCGCAATTTTTGCGGTTCATGTTTCATACTTTGGATACGTATCCGGCATATTAATGTGTGGTTGATTTAACGACTTTTCATATCATTCCGGACTTTAAAAAAAACAACTTGAAGTTGCCTGTCATGTACATGTCATTTTTTACGGGAACAATTAACTAATCTAGAAAAACATACGACATTTTTCGAGTGTAATTTTGCAATTAAGCGTGTAGATGGATAGTGTAAATCACAAATTACTGTAAGATTGTGTTCTATATTCTCGTCAGTAAAAAGAAGTAGACATGAATCTGCTGTTTTTATGCCGTCGGAGCTTACTCAAATCTCACGTAAACCGGCCTCCGGCAGGGGTTATATATAAATTTGTTGATCATTTTTCTATGTAAGCAAAGTTTACAAACCAAGTGTTTGATTCTAAAATCAATTAGGTTTCCGTCGTAGATCTTTCTAAATGTTTCTTTGCATTCGTTGTATATTCGCCTACTCGGATAATCACATTAAAAATAATTAATTTAAAAAAAAAACTGTGTTCTTGGTGATGTGCTTTTGCATGTTGGAGTAGGCTAGTATAATTATGTAACCGGCTGTTAAAAAGCTACACATATTCAGACGTGACTTACGAGTTTCGTTAAACGCATACTTGTGTGTCCAATTCTATCTATCTATCTATCTATCTATCTATCTATCTATCTATCTATCTATCTATCTATCTATCTATCTATCTATCTGAAATGTAATACTATCTATCTATGTAGATGTATCTATCCAGACGTATATATGTGTATGTATGCAATGTAGGTATGTGTGTATTACGTGAAACGTGTAAGTACGTTTTGTATATATATGCGTAAACATGTATGTAAAACATGTATGAGCGTATATATTCGTCGATTATGAGGATATCATCGTTACAATTAGCCTTTTATTCTATGAACTGCCCTACTCATAACTATCATCAACGGCTTCTATTGCGATTAGGCCGGTTATTTCAGTGCGTATAGCAAGCAATTGGCATCAGTAAAATTCCAGAGTAGAACATACAGACTAACACTTCAGGCAAGCGACTACATGTAGCAAAGTGCAAACCACAAACCCGAAACCTATGGGAATCAAAGTAAATTAGAAAAAGTAGCTACAACCCTCCAGGTGCACAGTTGCTTTTCAAAGACCCGAGGTTAGACGAATGGCTGGTTATGAATTCCTACTGACGGGGTCATCACTCCGCATGGCAGTTCACGTCATCAACGACGGTGAAAATTCCTCCTTTGGTCGGTTTGTAAATATGCATACTGTGTTCCCGTTGATTTTTGGATATTTTGGAGGAAATATTCACTAGAGGTGGTGTCTAATACGTGTAGCAATGTCCAACTATGAGTCAACGACCATAGCCGACGTGTTAAACACTCTGAGAGTATGAGCATCGCAGATGTTTATCGCAAATTCAATGTAAATGAAGTGACGTGTGAGAAATTTCAAACACGTTATTAAGGTAAAAGGAGCCTATTGGACAGATAGTCGAACTCTCAAATTTCTGCAATTCTTTTCTGATCTACCCCTTGTGGGGCTTCATTTTAAAGCTCTTGGAGAAAGAAAAAATTTAACCGGCTTAGAGTTTTGAAAATCCAAAATTTATTTTTCCCCATAGAGTAAACACTGGAATAGCGGCCATTGTGAATTTCAAATAACGTAAAATGTCGGGTAATTTGTTTCGCCAGTTCCAAACTTTGCACGGTAACCCCCGATTTTTATCATTGATTGGTAAGCGAATGGTTCAAAGTTTCATTTAGGAAAGTTTGAGCGAAAGTGTTAGTCTTTCACTTTCGACGCGCATACTACCTTAACGAAAAGAAACAAAGAGATAGCTATATGCAAATATATCAAACTCTTCCTACTCAGTGTCAATATGTATACGTTTTACTTTGTGTGAAATTGCCCTCACCAGCGGTATCGAGTGGAATAATTTCAACTTGCAGCTAAAATTATAGTACGGTGGTTTGCGTGTTGCTTATTAAACGCTCTGCCAGGATTATCCTATTACTGAAGTTTGCGACTAGCATACAGGAAGATCCGCCCTGATGTTTCCAGCCGTTAAATGGAACGCTTGCTTGATTGTACACCTCAACCATGAGAAAATACTTCCAGTAGATTTCGTCGGTCTATGCTAGAGGGTAAAAACAAATAACGACATAGTAACAGGTATTTGTTGTGTAGGGATAATATCCGGTGCTTGGAGGAGACCCTGATCAAAATATTACTAGGTCTGAAATATTTGCATTATGGCATGCTGATTTATTTTTCAAAAATATTTTTTTTTTTTGCATCGGGCAGGAAAAAATCTACTATCCACGGATGGTATGTTACTCGAGTATCTGGAATCATGCTGTCCTATTTCAAAGAGTGCACAATATACAGCTTTCGGTGGAATGCGTATCGTTCATAAAGAGAGCACACGTGTGGAGGCCATTTGACGATTCAAACAGTTAAAAAAACCTTGAACATACGAAGAAATATAATTCTATAAATAAATTGATGGTTAATTTTATTGGGCATGGGACAGATCATAACCTGTCTACATATTTTACATACTAGCTTAGATGTGTGCATGTACAATTATCATAGATCCTCGTCCAACGCGTTTGTGCTTTAAGGTAGAACGCGCCTCGGGGACAGATATTCGGAATCTCAAAGTTTTTCAATTCTTTTCTGATCTTCTGCTTGTGGGGGTTCATTTTAAAGCTCTTGATGTAAGAAATCTTTTGAGCGCCTTAGTTTTTCGAAATTCAAAGATTTTATCTTTTCTCCATAGAGTAACACGGTACGGGGATGGCGGCCATTTTGAATTTCAAATTATGGTAAATTTAAATCTTGGGTTATTTGTTTCTCTAGTACCAAAATGTGCACGGTGACCCCCGATTTTTATTCTTGATTTTGAAAGAGAGTGGTTTAAAGATTCCTCGAGGAAAGTTTGAGCAAAAGCTTAGTCTTTCACTTTCGACGCGCGAACTACCTTAATGCTGGAAATAGGTCTGAAACGAGCGAGGCACAAACGTGAAAAAGAGAACGTTTGATGAGTCTCATTTTAAGCCATCAAGCGTCAGATGCAATATTAACGATACTGCACTGTAAGTTATCATGACAAAGTATTAAAAAATTAATTCCGCTTTAAGACCAACAATATTTAAGCCCCTTCTTCATTCACTGTATCCAGCATTTTCGACCATCTTTTGAAAGTAAGTTAATACTTCAGCCCTCAGGCTTGCGCACAAATCTCTCTTCAGACTGCCTTAGTTTCTAAAAAATGTTGGCGTCGTAATCATTTCTGGATTTTCACTGCAGAACACTGAGCTTAACGACAATGTGCCAATGTGCCGGTAAAACATATCCAGGCTCAGAATGAGTAAAGATAGATCTGTGAAAAAAGTCGGCTCATTTTAAATCAAGTGTCGCACATGCTAGGGATGTTCCTTTCAGATCGATTCATTATTTATTCGTGAAATTGACGACGAAATAGCAAAGCTGCATATCAAACACTGGTTGTACCAATCGTCAATATTCAGGATCGTGAGCTTAAAAGAAAAGAGCTGCGTTTTCGACTTATGAATGCATTTGCTTGCTCAGCAGTACGTTACTCTCTCTGTATTCCATCTCAATTTATTGCTGTGCAACGACTAGAACTAAACTGTTTAAGTCAATTATGCACTGTAAGTGATGCAAGTACATGACTCAAAGCATTGCCAGTTGACGGTTTGCATTTCAAATCCATTAGCTATAACACAGATCGACAGTATAACGATTGACAAAGAGTTAGGTGTATCGGCGATTAACATCAATAGTCAATTTAGATGATTCATCATCTTATTGCTAGGCCAGGTAAGAAAGGCTAAGGTTTTCAATGCTGTTACAATTAACGTTGTACATCGGGACAGATATTTGGACTTCCAATTTTTTTCATTATTTTTCTGGTCTACCGCTTGTGGGGGTTCATTTTTTTATGTTCTTTGAGCGAGAAAAAAAATCACCGTCCTAATTTTACGAAAATGAATAAATCCTATTTTTCGCCATAGACAGACTTATTTGGAAAGAGAATCATGGTTGATGGTTTCGTTGAGGCAAGTCTCTTTCGAGGAGCTTACTATCTTAATTGGCCAAACATTAAATAATATTAAACAAATTCCGCTTCAATTTTAATTTCAAGTTGACATATGAAAACACGCTTTGACTTTGTTTGAAGTTTATTGGTAACGATTACAAATCCGTAAATGCATAAAACCTAATAAACTTTTTAAACTAATGTTGGCATTAATCTCCCGTTACGTTTATCCGATATGTTCCTGGTTTGAAAGGATGCGTCAAATAACGCATGTTCAAGGATAAATGATTGATAGACGCGCATCAAGCGGTAATTGACTGTCTGAGAAATGTGAGCTTTCAAGGCACGTTGTCAAACCAATAAGTAATGAACTGTATTAATTTCTCTCAATTTGTGCAGACAAGCCCTTGCAATTTTCGACATCAAGCGCCGTCCCGTGGGAATCGGCGGATACTATTATTAGTTAATGGGAAAGTGATATTTATGAATGGCTTGTCTACAACTAGACTGGAATAATGAGACTTGGAAAAATGTAGGTCACTTGGACGGAGTAAACGCCCGATTCCTGCAACAACTTGAGCGAGTTCCAGTGGGAGCAACCAGACTTAATCCGGGCTTACTGGTAGCACTTTGAGAGCATACTAAAGGTGCGGCTAGTTCCCAACATGCCAAAGTCAACAGAAGATTCAAGTAGATGGCAACTTAAGAAAATCTGCAATTGGTCACCTGAATGTTGAAGAACTTGAACAAGGAGTAGTCGTTGACCAGAGTGCTAAGTCCTTACCTACAACTGTCAAAATATTTACATGGTTAAACTAACGGTATATAGCCTTTGCGATCACGATGCACTGAGCGGCGTAAATTCGGAAGCTAACTGACAAGCTGATTACTATGTGTACGGGATTTTATTCACCGCATAGTTCTTGTCACTCTACAGTGCTTGTACTTAATATCGCGAAGTGACTATTTCAATTGACCCATTTCGATGTAGTATTTGGCCTGAAATCTCGTGAAATGTGAGACTTCGTCGACGAGTGCAGTCCTAGATCCCGTGACTAACCATTACACTGAGTTTAATTTTGTAAGATTTCATGGTGTGAAAACTATTTGTTGTGGTGAAATGATGCCAAACTTGGTCGATCCAGACAGTTCCAAAAGATCTGCATGAAGCTTTGAGCAAAATGCTTATCATTGAATAGCGACGGCGAAATGCTGTCAAGGAAGTGTTTCTAGAATTCAGTGTTGGACTGACGTGTTAACACTAAGTACAGAATGTTGCGAGAAACTAGCGACAAACGGACACTTTCTCACTTTTTGCAAGAAATGTGGTTTTTCACGCACTTGATTTGCGAGAATATTGTACTCTCGCGAGAGATTGATTTTTCGCAGTCATTTGGCAAGCAATCGCTTTTCTCCCTCTACATTCCTAATTGAGTGCGGGCATGCATTTATTTGCAGAAAACCAATTCCCGCTGATTTGACTGTGAGAAAGCAATATTCTCACAAGGAAAGTGAGAGAAAATTAATTCCTACACGTTTCTCGCGAAAAGCGATAAAATGTCAGTTCCGCTCCACATCCCGTACAAGTGCAACAAGAATATTCAAACGGCATGCTATTGGGGCTTTTCTCCCGTGTGAATATAAGATACAGGGGTCGCAACTTCAACTCTTTTCTTCTTTAAATTTTTCGCACAGTTATAGACACCGAAAAGGTTTAGGAAAGATACGCTTGGTTCGATGAAGAATAGTGCTGCCAATGATTGGGTTAGACTCGGGAAATCTTGGAGGACTCATGCGCGTTCCGCAAATTATTTTTCCGCTCAGTCACAACGCCTGCTATCTCGATAAACAACCAACTCTGCACGCGACGAGGTCAGGGATGCCGACCAACTCGTTCCCGTCGCGTGTAAACCTTGAAAGACGAAACTTAATCTCTGACAAAGATGGTGTGCGAGTGATTGATAGCGAAGCTGAGAATACATGAGAGACTGACATTAGATAACATTACATTTATATTATTATTACTCGTGCCCAGCTGGTATCACAGAGCGTTATGGTATTCAGAAAGGGGAATACTAATTTGATAGCATATGGTTGGGCGCTGGGTTACGGACTCAGTAAAGCAGTTGTGCATGAATGAAAGAATTTTATCTGAGATCGAATTGTAAGGCTGCTCAAAGTCTCTTTCGTTGAAACTGTACCCGACGACCCTTTGGTGCAAGTTTAATTACCTAATTGATGTGACGTAAAGGTAGCCTGTAAGATATTCACGTTGGATGTGAAGATGGGATACCTGGCTGGTATGATCATTTTGCTGAGTCTTGAAGTGAGCGTCGGCGACTTGTGCGTGTACAGCATCAACGACCCGATAGTCGCTTTAGGCGAAGGTAGAAGCATGCTCGGCCTTCGCCAGGACGTTCTCGGTGCACAAGTGGATGCCTTTTTGGGTGTGCGGTACGCTGAGCCCCCAGTAGGAGAGCGCAGATTTCGAGCGGCAGTGTCGGTCGACCAATCTTGGCAAGGTGTCCAACGTGCCACCGAATTCGGGAACGCGTGTTGGCAGAGCTACTCCGCCGTTCCGGACAACTTTACCGGGCACGTGTGGTGGACAACCGCAGATCGACGGAGCGAGGATTGTTTGTTTCTAAATGTGTGGACCCCTTACCCTCGACCAACCAAAGCCCCAGTCTTCGTTTTCATTCATGGAGGAAGTTTTCGTGTGGGATCCTCATCAACACTCCTATACCGGGGGGACACTTTAGCAGCGGTGGAAAATTGCGTTGTGGTGAGTATGAACTACCGACTTGGCTCGTTCGGCTTCTCAGCCTTCTACACCGACAAAGAACCAGGAAATTTGGGACTAATGGACCAAACATTGGCCTTGAAGTGGGTTAAAGACCATATCAAATATTTTGGTGGTGACCCAAAACGTGTGACGTTAATTGGTCACAGCGCAGGTGCTGCCGGTGTTGGCTTTCACTTGCTCTCGCCAATGAGTAGAAATCTCTTCCAAAGAGCCATTCTTCAGAGCGGAGCTCCAAATACACCATGGGCAATAGCCCATAAGAGCGAGGCGCTGCAGGCAGTTGGCAAAATGGCCAAGGAATTAAACTGCCCGTCTTGGTACGAGGCAGAACACGTCGAACACGAGGCAATAGTTGAGGACACACTGTCGTGTTTAAGGCAACGCGAACCAGAAGGATTTTTCACAAGCAATTGGCGTGTCCCGATCCCCAGCAGTGTTGTCGTCGATGGCAAGTTCCTGTTAGATAATCCATTATCATTATTACTGAACACTAGCCTTACACGAAATAAAGTCCCCATACTCATAGGAACGGTCGACGAAGAAGCAACGCTGAGCATACCTTTTCCCGAGTTCGATAGCGTCGCAGATATTAGTGACGTACACCAGAGTTACGACACTTTGTACAAAAATCACATAAACTCGTTGTTTCCGTACACGAAAGAGTCAATACAAGATGCGATCGATTTCCAATACAGGAACTGGCTGGATCCAGACAACGGTACCCTACTACATCGTAGTGTTATTGAACTTTGGGAAGACTACTGCATGGTTTGCCCAATCAGGGAATTCGCAAAGTATTACGCCATGACCGGAAATGACGTTTACGCCTATAACTTTGACCGGCAGCCTACAAACAGCCAATACCCTGAATGGATGGGCATTCTGCACGCGGATGAGCTGATTTTCACGATGGGACGTGCTCTTTATGAAGAAGAAATGTTGACTGACGCAGAAAAATTGTTTGGTCGTGCTGTCATGAAATATTGGGCTAACTTCGGAAGAACTGGGTTAGTACAAAATCTCGACTATGAATTACTCGTAGCTATTATACTGAATACCTGTTACCTGGTCATGATGGCTATAGTGGCCGTTTATCACCCCAAAGGGACCGTTCTTTACCAGAAACACATCGCTTTTCTCCGAGGCCGTAGTCGAAGGGATATGGCGACGTGTTTCTGGTAAAACACGGCCACGAGGGGTAATACACGGGCGCCATAGCCCGAATAAAGACCAGGTTATAAGTGTTTTATAAGACACGACAGGCTCATGTTGTTCTGTGTTCATTTTTAGCCTGCTTCAAAGTTTGACATGTACCGCAACAATCCAGTGCGAAAAGTTTACACGTCGAGTTTCCCACAGAGCCGGGTAATAGTATTGCCAATTTCTTCACAAAAAGAGGCAAAATATCCCAAGCCTACAACGTTATGTCCTTGGCTGCACTTGAATCTTTGTAGCCAATGAGCTCTTCAAGTTCCAATATGCCGTTGGAAAGGAAAATCTTACTGTTGTAGTTTTTTGCTCGTCGCTCATCCCGGGCGCTCGACGATGTTCTTGTCACCCGCTACAAATATGCAGACGACACTTAGCGTATGGTCGCGTGACCGCGCACTTTTCCAATAATTATTTCCGAAGAGAAATAGTCTTTCAAAAAAAAAATCCATTTGGTGTCATCACTTTTTTCGAGTCAGTGAGGACTAGACGTAGGTATTCTCTCGTCACGTGACGTATTCTGGCGAATGGCAACGCGGAATGAGCACTTGTAAAATGATAATATGATAATCATTATAAAAAAATGACAAAAAGTACTGTTATTGTGAGTATGAAACCCATATATGCGAAATCTATGGACAAAAACAACCCCTAAAGAGAATTCATGCAATCATT
>LD351093.1:210365-220522 GCA_001465055.1 Ptychodera flava
TATATATATATATATATATATATATATATATATATATATATATATATATATCATTATTATCAACGGTCACGTAATCTACATACTGGTTATTTGAATGTTTGCTGATAATAATGATAGCGAAGTTAAGGGGTTAAATATACCACTCTTATTGACAGCAATAAACTCGGATAACATGAATGACTCCAAATGGCAAACTGTTTCAGAATCGACACGGCTGATGTTCTAAAGATCAAAGTTGTCACTAAGAATCGCAAAAGCCTATTTTTTCAAAATATGTATGTGACGTACACGTGACGTCAAGTCTCGGTGATAAATATTCCTCTCATGCAAATATTCCATGCCCCTGGCGATATCACGGGCGAAGTTCAACCTTTCCGTCCATGGGAGGGTGTTCTCTTGGTTCAGCAGCAAGTCCTGGAGACATCCTCCGGAGATGTACTGAAAATACAACCGATGCATATATCAAACGAAAAACACATGACATTCGTCATGATAGCATCTATAGTTAAAGGGACGGGGTTGTCGAAACTGCGCTTGTGCAACTTTCTTGTTTACAAACAATGTATTCCATGTATGATGTGCAGATGCATCAAGTCAACATACCTTTAACCTTTAAAATTGATGGTGTACATTATAACAAACTTGTTTTAAATTTCGCCGATCGCCAACATACCTTGGATGCAATGTTTACATCTGTCGTGTGGATCCCATTTGATCTTTGAGCGCAGTTCCGACGATCGCCTCCCTTTAAGTACTTTGATACTAGATCAGTAAGTTTGCATTTGTATAGCCTACACCGCATGCCAACATTTAGGCAAGATACAAAATGGAGTTGGATATCTGTGTTTTGTTCTTAAAGGCATGCAGCACACGATAACAGCAGTACACACAATGATATTACATGAATAATACAGGCAATTTAGCAGCTGTAACGCACAAGTCATTCCAGGGCAAATTGTTCATTTTAAAAGCCCCATGTGGTGTGGGAAAACTAAACACCTTTATGAGTAACCCAGGATTCAGAGAGCTATTTTTTAAAGCTACAAAGTCGTAAACAGTTTTGTAAAAAACGCAAAGTGTTTCGTCTTGTGAGTTTACGGTCTCCATGCATAAGTTTTTGCAGTTACAAGAGGAGTGTTTTTCTCTGAGTTGTTCGTAAAGAATGGGCACAAACCTTAGATTGAACTCAAATATTACGAATTTGGCAATTTGGTGGTTTCAAACTGTGAAATTCTAAAAATATCCATAATGGGTGACATTTGCGAGACTGGGGTAATCTCCAAACTCAAATATCGTCTTTAGGATAAGGTATCGACTGCATGCGAATGTTCGCATTTGCTACTGTACAGTATTGTCCTGCAGTGATGGTCCATGGTTTGCTATGCTGCGATGTCTCGTCGAGCTTTGCATTGAGCGATCTTTATCATTCAAATGTTGTAGGTGGAGAATTCGTTTCAGAACATTCGCCCACCCTTCAAATGTATCGCACGATTCCAAAGTAAATTTTGCAATGAGTGCATCATGCAGCTTTACACACCTAAATTTCAGATTGGGTCAGCTTGAATGAATAGGTCTGAACAAAATACTTGAACATAACTTATAACTTGGGAGAAACATCTTTATGAAATACAAATACGTGCTTGAATTGAGCGTCAGTTGGGGCTTGAAATGTTTAGCTTGTGCCCGAAGCATATACTTAATATAGAATTCCTTAGGCTCAATCATTAAAAAGAGACGTGGCGCCCTCTTTTTCTTGAGGTTGTAAGTAGGTACATGATGTATATGGTGTGACTTTGAACAAACTTGCCTATCATTTCATGTACTTCGTCCCTGCCAAAACATTATGCAGAGTTGTTCGACAGCGGTGTCATGAAACTTGAAAAGAAGCGCGGTTCCCTCATCCTCGATGAGAACAAGGAAATGCTTAATGATATTTTTGCTTTGATACTCTCTCTCTCTCTCTCTCTCTCTCTCTCTCTCTCTCTCTCTCTCTCTCTCTCTCTTGATTAGCTTACTTTCTCGCTATTTAATGACTCTTCCTTATGAAGATACCCAAGGTTTGTTTGCCTATCTATTTCTTGCATCTATTTATAGCATTTATGCATGTGTTAATTATCGTATGCTATTACCAGCAAACACAAGATGGGGATTATCATATGTTCTGCGATAATACATAATTGGGTAATGGGAAAGTCGATTAAGTGTTGGTTGATGGCGAAGGTGATGGTGGTGGTGATAGTTGTGATGATCATTATGTTAAATACATTTTACTGAAAGAAATTACCAACAGCCTGGTAGCTGATCTAATATGTAATGTTCATGTCAATTTTGTGTCTTCTAGTTTTTCATTATTTGACCCTATCAGTGGGTCGTCGTATCTTACCTCCAACATTGGATGTAGCTGTCCCTCCTTGATACACGCCCCGATCAGTTTCAGCACGTTCGGGTGGTCCAGTTTATTCATTAATTCGAGCTCTTTCACTAATTTGATCTGATCCACCCGACATTTGGACTTGCCAATCTTGACAACCACGACGTCACCGTTGCTATGGTTGGTAACCTGAAAGATTAATACAATGAGGAGATGGATTGATCAGAGGATTACTATGTCAAGTAAGTGAAAAGACTGATTAGGAAGGAATAGTTATTGTCTCAGTTTACTTTGTTATTGATCCTGTGATAGATTTATTGTCAGCGTAATGATTTGCATACAAACACACACACACACACACACACACACACACACACACACGCACATATATGTATGTATATATATATATATGTATATATATATATATATATATATATATATATATATATATATATATATATATATATATATATATATATATATATATATATATATATATATATATATATATATCGCTTTGCTGATAGTTGTGATGATCATTATGTTAAATACATTTTACTGAAAGAAATTACCAACAGCCTGGTAGCTGATCTAATATGTAATGTTCACGTCAATTTTATGTCTTCTAGTTTTTCATTATTTGACCCTATCAGTGGGTTGTCGCATCTTACCTCCAACATTGGATGTAGCTGTATATATATCACAGAGCAGATAGTACACAGAAATGAAAATATACCAAGTATCAAAATTATATATTACTCGAGTTTCACGCACTCGCGATCCATCATCTGTTTATCAGCAAAGCGATATATATATATATATATATATATATATATATATATATATATATATATATATATATATATATATATATATATACTGAGTGTATGTATATGTATGTACACAGACACTGAGTTAATGCAATGTTTATTCATCTCTTTAACATAATTTACGCATGAATTGGTTAATTTTAATTTAGGTTATCAACACAGTCTTGACGCGTGACCAGGCCATTCTCGGCAGTCACGTGAAGTTAAGTGTCACATTTTGCAAAATGGTTACATATATGATCACAATAAAATAGCAAGGTATACCGTATACAATGGACGGGGTAACTAGTTACCATGATCATATATGGCAAGCCGGTGTCATTTTTCTTTTACAATTTTAGTGGCCTCAAAGACACTCTTGTCATGATATGACAATGTACTTTGAGAAATGGATTATGTTTTATCGAGGTAGTTCACGTGGCGAAGATGAAAGCATTAAGCGTTTGCTAAAAGATTCTTCAAGCAAAGCTTCAACTTCTCTTTCGAAATGAAGAATAAAAATCGGAGGGTCACCGTGCAAATTTTGGTACTAGAGAAACAAAGAAACAAATTACCTATTATTTACTAATTTTGAAATTCAAAATGGCCGCCAACCCTGTGCTTTCTCTGTAGGTGAAAATAAAATTCACGATTTTCACAAAACAAAGCTGGTCAAAACTTTGTTTACGTCATACGCTTCAAAACGAACCCACGAATACAATTCGGATGCTAAAAGAATATTATAAAATTTTGACAGTCTGCCTATTTGTCCTCGAAGCGCATTCCACTAAGCAGTCAATAATTATGTGTTCAGAAAATTGTCAGGTTCTGAAATGAGTTATCCACAAAACATCCTTTACAACAGCCGACGTCACAACATTGCTGGAAAAACGATCACACAAGTCCAGGTGGCTCCAGTAGGCATCAGAAGTATATGCCAATGAATGAACGTCTGCTGTAAGTTACAATATACATACGTTAACTACAAATGCAGGACATTGTCAAATTGTATCTCCCGGCACATCAAATATCGGCAAGATCATGAGATTACGGTCGATTTAAGAAGGTATTACATTTCTTTATAAGAAAGTATTACTTCGTCAATTTAAGTTCAAAGTACTTAGTAAACGTAAGGCATAATTGTAAATAACTCTGATAGGCGATCTCTGTAACTGACCTTGAAATCGCAGGTACGTTATTATTGTTATTTATGCAAGTTATTATTATTATTATTATTATTATTATTATTTATAGTCAATCTTTTTAAGATTGTTTGTTATCTTTCTTTCCTATTACTGAGAGTCGCACAGCGGCTAACTTATCAGTATCAGCAAACCTGTTGTAAATTCTCAGAAAATTAGCACAAACAACAGCATCACGTGTTCGTTTGAATTATACTTGTCTTTTGAAAATCCATGGTGACTTCTTGTTTCCGAGTTGCTGTTTTTAAATGCATAATACAAATAATTATTAAACCATCCTTCTGCTCCTGCCAGTTTTCAATAGTAAAATGTTACGGAAAAAGGGTGAAGAAGTTATTGCACAGAGCTGTTTTTACAAAATAAGTGAAATCATGAGCAACAGTCATAGTGCGAAGGCAATTTGCAGCAATTTTCTTGGAACATTTGCTTTCGAATTTCTTAAAGTCAATTTTAAACCATTCTCATAAAAATGATGAGCTATCGTGCAAAGGTTGAGTTGGAGGAACAAATTACCTGAATTTTACCGATATTTGAAATTCTTTAGGCAAAACTGAATTTCCCATTTTCACGAAAATAAGACTGGAAAACTGAAACTTGATTTACACATAAAGCTCAAATCACTCCGTCAGCTGACGATAAAGTTAAAAAATTGAAACTCTCAACAGCCGCTGTCTGCGAGGCACATTTTACCATAAACAACTTATATACACAGTTGTTCAGTCTCCAGTTGGTTTCTTTCGCATTTGTCACGTTGGAGTTTGGAAATGGTGTCAAGGGTTAAACGCCACGAGGTTCTGCGCGCCGATAACTCTGAGGTCACCAACCCAGCTGCAAGTATAGGCTATTAATAACGCTACACGTACGTTTAATGACCGTGAAAGTATTATCAAACTCTATTTCCAAAATGGAAATGTAATTTTGTTTTTCTATTGTCTCGGTACGCAAAGGTTGATACATGTAATGGTCTGAAAGTCCCTATGGTATCGTAAATCGGCATCCATCGTTTGGAAGCAAAGGGAAGCCGTCCAAAATTTCAGGTCGATTTACAATCGTTTCGACGACCTTGTTCTGTCTTGTAAGAATGATTAATATGCCATTTTATGTTCGTCAGCCTCTGTCTACAGTAATCAGAAGTAGGCCCCATGGCCGTATACAGTAATCTTGGTACCTGGAATGTGGCTTCAGCATTTTATTGTCTTTCGCTTTATGGCCTGCGCTTGCTGGGAACGAACTTTTTAAACTGTAATTTTACCGCATTCGTATTTTTACCGCTGGTTGCTAAACTGCATTTTGCAAAATGCACATATTTCCACTGAAGAAGAAGAGAAGAAGAAGAAGAAGAAGAAGAAGAAATTAATGATTTATGAGTTTATCGTTTGATAACCCTATATCGATATACCTGCGATTTGAACTCTTGCTCCCAGATGGTGGTTGATTATGTAGGTCACCGTTTGTGGCCTGGTTGCTTTGAAAAAACAGTCCCAATGTGGAGAAAACAAACTGTGTCGACTCCTGGGATATTTGTAATTCTTAGAGTGTTTCATTGGACAGTTATAAAGTAGGCAAGCCCTTGCGTCTAATCACGTGCGTGTACCAAGTTACACACGGAATGGCAATGCATCACAATTTAAGACATGTCCGCTGATGAAAGTCTGTATCTATGCTGTTCATATCAATTAGGACATTTGTCGAATTGTACATTTCAGAAAGGAGAGGACACAGCACCTGATAAGCTAGACATGTGCGGTACGTTATTCAATTTCCTCGGCCTCGTTACTCCATATTGCCCAGCAAATACGACAACCAGCAGCATTCTTATTGGCCTTTTGCATAATTGCCACTTTCTGTTGAAAGCACGTGCAGTGGTTCTCTGACTCTATTAGCAATCCGTAAACGTTCTTAATTTGATCGTTTTGTAGGCAGACTGGAAGATATAATACGTGACTGTAATGTTGGAAGGCGCAGCAAGAATCATAAATCAGAAAGTAATATGGAAGGTACGACTCTGGCGGGTATATCTTTTGACAAAAATATGTGATATTTATGCGTTATTCACAATTAAGCCAATTGAAATGGGAAAATTACAGTATAAATTTGAATCAAATTTGTAACATTATGTAATGTCGATATGTACATGCTCCCTATGTCTCTGTCTTTCTCTCTCCCTCCCTTTCTCCCTCCCTCCTCTCTCTCCCTCCCTCCTTTTCCCCTTCAGAGCATTGTACCACATTATCGCATTTGACATCGTTCCTAATACGTACACAAGAATTTAGAATCTATCAGATATGTAAAAACAACTCTGTGATGGTTGTTTGAGATAATATGTGACTGTGAGCCATGTTTGGGTCACCAGTATCATGTCAGCTTCATTGCAATCATATTACAGACACCGATATTGACGCCAATATATCACCTGGCTTTCAGGCCGAGTGAGCAGTTTAAGTACAGCGGGAAGACATCGCCGTGAGCCAGAGATTGCAATGTTAGTCATGGCTGACCGTTGACAGTCAGAGTTCGCTGGGAGACAACACTTGGTGTTGCGTAAACTACTCGGGGTTACCACAAGTGATTGATTACGGCACCCAGTGGAACGCGTGTCGCAACAGACAAATCAACAAGGAGTGATTTTTAAGACATTGGGTCCAGAGGTGAACTGGGATCGTAAAGCCTAAAGGTGACATTGCGCCTGATTTACACAGTGCAGCTTTGCTTTTTTGTTTTTTCTTATAAACCAACACAATGCCATTCGGAAAAGAAAACAACCGTGCCAAAGTTTCTCAATTTCTAAACCGTCACCCAATTATTTCAATGAGAAAATGGCGATAATTGAGAAAATTTATCGAATCCCGCGGGGAGAAACGTCACGTGTCTATGGCAATTTCATAATGAAAACAAATTATAGCATCCTTAATTGTTCGGCGATCTCTTAATACAAAGAAGGGAGCCAATAATGTAATGTCTATCACTTCAATCTCTGTGGTAATATTACGTGCCGGATGAGAGAGAGAGAGAGAGAGAGAGAGAGAGAGAGAGAGAGAGAGAGAGAGAGAGAGGTGTATCTTTAGCACTTATTTGTTACACAGTTTGAGAGTTGCGCATGCGCTTACATTAGATAAAAGATGTCCTTTAAGAGTATCCTGAACGCCTAATCCTGCAGCAATTCCCAGATAAAAATAGAATTCGTAAGTCCCAACTGAATTTCATGACGTAAGATACCAAGCTTCAGACAGGAATCTAGAGGTGGCTCGCAAAAAAGGAGGTCAAACATACAAAGCGAAAAACCCAAAAATCCCTACCGTGTTATATCATTGCTATAATGCTAACCATAGACTATAGTTGAAGGGTTTATTTGCTAAGAGAAGATTTGATGAGAACTGTGGTTGTTGTACGCAGGGCGTGTTTGCTCAACTGCAGTGCAATAAAAAACAGGTCATGTTTGGATGGTTAGATCGTTGAGATAGCCCCATAAAATACTCTGCAGCCTAGGTGTTCATGGCATACAACTGAACAATTTCAAGTTCAGTGACACACAGCGCGACAATGTTGCCACTTGATTCTTAAAGCTTTCGGATTTGTAGTCAACAAATTACGGTAGTTTCATTTCTGTGCAGCAACTCTCTGTGTGACACAGACACACTGTACGTACATATGCAGACGATTAGATTTGGTATCACCACACATTTCAAAGCCGGCGACTTACTACAGTAAACCAGCATCGGGCAACTCTGTTTGGACCGATAGCTGAACAGTTGATTGAATTCGATCTACAATATAGCTGTTTTGTAACAATTACAGCTGAAAGTTAGAAGTTATTGTGTCAGCTGAAACTGCCTGACACATAGTTGTGGCACCGAATTGAAATCCACTGTACTGCCTGCATGGGTGACCTTCATCTTTTTTGGTTTCTATTGGAAATTTGTACATGTAATGCTGTTAATCGACCTAAAATTAGCATGCCATGTACAAGGCAGCATGAGAGGTGGAAAGGCATTCGAAATTTGTCAAGTTGACAGAAAATAATAGAGCTCTTCCGCGTTTTTTTTTTGAATTAGGGGGAGTGTGCAAATTAACAAAGGTCGCTCTCCTACAAGGTTGAGAGAGACTAGCGCTATTAAACAGTGTGTCAAATTACGACAAGGTCAAAGTTTAGCAATATATTTTCCGTCAAAATGACAGAAGACCGCGGGCGGCCTCATTTCCTGGACAAAATAGTCAGTTTATCCCCGAGTTTATCAGAGCGGCAGACCGCGCTCTCATGCCCCGATATTTATATCGACGTTCGAACTACAGCAACAGGTGGTTCTTGAACACTATAGACCCTTGTACACATAGACTACAGAAGCACTCATGACGACAAGGTTCTTAACCGCGACGTTTTTAATATTCTCTAGTTGGCGGTCAAAGGGGATTGTTTCGGTCCCGTTAATTGACTTAATTGCAACAATTCACTCTGCGGGTAGCATTTCGCAGCAGCCGCACGCCGTTTCCATAGATCTTAATTACTGTAATACTATAGTCATCAGAGTCATGCAAACTTCTCCACAGTCAAAGGCTGTATGCCTATCCATGTCAGAAGTAAAGTTGCACACTCGTAGACCACAGTGCATGTTGGGCGCTGACGACGTCACTTTTTTATCGTAAACTCAGTGTGCTTATCGATGTTCAACCATACACGATATGCTCTAATACCTGCTCATAATAATATGGGCGATTTGTATCCTTCACACGGCTGTCCGACCAAGGCCGTGGTTGTATACACATAGTAAATATCTTGAAGGAAGCCTGCCGTCTACCAGGTCGTTCAAAAACTATTTACTCATGTAAACTCACCTTATACACATCGGCGAAAAATCCGCTATCAAGTTTCTCTGCCTCGAAGTCTTCCCACGTAGCGAGCTTTGTGACAGCGCTCAGTAAAGCAAAGCACGAACTCCCCGGCAGCGGTGTCCGGGGCTCCCGCTCAGGTTCCGTACCTTCTGCTGTTGCTTCTAACCCATTGTCAGGCCTCTGCGCGGCCATGCCGTCCGCTGCACGCGGAGCGGCGTCCGTTCGCTGTTATCTCCCCCAGAACGCGCGTTCTCGCAGGCTGAAGACGTACGTGCTCAGGGCCGACGAAAGATAGATCAGTCAACGGGTCCACATATTTACAGAGGTCGATTGAGGGTTTGACTTGTTAAGGTCGACTACGTCTCGGTTGATTCATGCAACGCCTACTTGTAAATGTATACTCACACATTGTCTTCGGCGTATTAAAAAAGCGGTTTCGCATCATTGCTTGTTTTGTCGACAGGTTCTGTCGGCTATTGTTACGTTTGTGGCGTTCTATTTCCATGACGTCGTCAAAAATTTACATATTCAACATATTAAGCTTGCGCGTAATTCTAGAAGTTCACCAACATCTGAATATAGGTAACAGTGTATCTTCTGTAGTTTTCCCGGACTTTGTCTTTTTGACATCATATTTCCAACTTGTCTTTTGAGGACTGTAACATTTCTCATACATCTACATGTGTTTTCTAAATTTCTTTCTGTGTGTCGTTTTTCGTGTTTTAAATTTACATTGTGTTTATGAATATCTTATCACATTTTAATGACTGTATAAAATGCCTCTGGTCGCTGTTTTACGATATCAACAACAACAACAACAACAACAACAACAACAATAATAATATAATAATAATAATAATAATAATAATAATAATAATAACAAGGCAGTATTGCTGAAGGCAATGAGTACTTGGGCCGTGATAGAGTAATTTTGAGGACAATATATAC
>LD351093.1:235644-252634 GCA_001465055.1 Ptychodera flava
AGAGAGAGAGAGAGAGAGGGTGGTCTGAGTTTTATAATGAAAAGCAGATGAGATTATTTTCGACTGGATCAGCGAGGTTTGCCAGCGAGGAATCCTTTGAGCTAGAGGGGAAATTCTCCAAATACTGATTGGAGGGCCGTTTGCAATCAAGAATACGGAAAAGAATATTAATATTTCAAGACACTAAAGTACACTGAAACACTTTGTTAGGGAAATTATGAAATATCCTCTAGCATATATGGATGGAGTACTATATTTCTGATTGTAGTTGTACTGTCAAATAGGTCCTCTAATAGTGAACAGTTCAAAAACAAACATTCACATAACTTGTCAAAAAATGAATATTACTTTATATTGCCTACATCTCTGATAAAAACCATAGTCGAACATAAACAGAATCAACAAACATGACTTGTGTAAAAATACGTCAACTTTATTTCTTGGCATGAAAGTAAAATAATCTATTTTGTGAAGTCCTAACCATATGGAAAACAATGAAAGGGTATAATTCAGTGAACAAAGAAAACCAAGTAATACTGGTAAGCACCGTTATATGTACTGAACTGCTTCCATGATAAACGTAACCACCGCCGGGAACCGCCGCCATCAGGCTAATCAATGATGTCACTGTCATCATTGTCGCTAACATACTATTCGTCATTATAATCCTCCTCTCTTCTCTCTTTCTTGTCCTCGTGCCTTCCTTCCTCCCCTCCTCCTCTCCGTCCTCCTCCTTCTCCCCTCCACCTCATCATCATCATCATCATCATCATCATCGTCATCACCATCATCGCAACCACAAACACCAACACCACATCATCGTCGTCGTCGTCGTCGTCGTCGTCATCAGCATCCTCCTCCTCCTCATCATCATCATCGTCATCACCACCATCACCATCACCATCATCATCATCATCATCATCATCATCATCAACAACAAATATAGTTACTGTAGTATTCTATTATTATGAATAACAAGTTTTTTATTTCTTCAAATACAATAGTGCAATGCCCATAGGATGCATTGTCAACATTATTGACAGCAACATTAAAGTTGATACTCAAACAGCTGATGTTACTTGCTTTTTGCTGACAAGGCAAATAATTGGTGTTGCCATGGAGAATATGGGAAGACACCAGACAGATTTCCAATTGAAATGCAAATATTTGGCTAAAGTGTTTGCCACTTGTTTTTGATCTAGAAGAAGAGGGTTCTGCATTTTTGGTGCAAGCGATCGGGTAGGGTCAGTATTTTACATGCATTGTTTCAAGACACCGCACGCTTGTTAATTCTGTCCAGACCCAAGCAGTTGTTGGTGAACTGAGCTGACACCGTCACTTTAACTGACACTGACTGTAGCTCAGGGTTATTGAGTTAGGGACGGACCTTTAGATCTTGGGAGGGGGTGGTCAAAATGAAATTGTGAAACTTTTTTTTACAATGGTAAATTTCTATTTTTTTTCCAAATGAGAAAAGCTGTGCTAATTTTTTTTTTCTTAGTAAATTTTCAGATTTATAATTTTTTTAGTTCGACGCCGTCTGAGGATAAAATGTAATTCCATATCACTAGTGCAAATAAGATTGTGTGCTGTAACCCCAACATACATATGGCCTAGTGATTTATATTGCTGATAGATTTCGCGAAATGTTGCAGATCATCTTGCGCCCTGAATGTCCAACAGTACTGCCTAATACTGGAACAGAAGGAAATGAAGAAGTGGTGGAATCAGAGACTGATTTTTGCACAACGAATGACAGTCCATCTGTCACTCCTGCTTCTGTAAACTATTCTGAACAGATGATTCATATAAATGAGACAAATACAAAAAAGACAATGTTGGCAATGAGTTTCCCTCCGTAGGATTTTTTTACAAGAGGGCGAAGATGTGGTGCAAAGCACCACAAGCGACCGCACAAGCGGTCGCGGGAGAGGTCAGGAGGGGGGTGTCCCCCCTCCAGCTATTGGAGCTTTTATTAGAATGGTGTTATTTGGTGGCACTTGGGGAGTATTTTTTCAGATTACACATCTTCCTCCGAAACATGGTCTTCTTGGTCCTCAGTTGCCTTCTTATAGTTTTGAAAATTGACAATTTTGGTTTCCTGGCTTCACTTTCTACTGCGTGGTGAAATGCCTACATTCAGCCCGCCAAACATCATGCATATCTCATGATTTACAATTTGATTTTGACAAGCTGAGAAGCTGTTTGCAAAATATAGTGAAATTTGCATATTTGTATTTTTTGGGGCAATTTTTGCCCTTTTTTGATCAAAACATCTATTTCTCTGTAGCAGCATGTCCAAATTGATTGGCTGTGTATAGATGTGGTGAAGTTTCAATATTAGTCTTTTTAGGGCAATTTATGCCATTTATGGTCACAAAATCTGTATTCTCTGAAAGGGCTTGTCTAATTTCTTTGAAATTTGCTACATAAGTCATGATTTTTTTTGTGGTGGAAAAATTCTTCAAATAATTGTCATTCAGCATTTGCTACACACATACGATTAGTCATGCAGATTTATTCAGTATTTGCTATAGGGAAACCTTCAAAGTTCAACCCTTTTGTGTGTTTGTGTGTTGGGATTTGTTGGATTGATGGCATTCTACGTAGTGTATTGTTGAATGTTAAAAAATGTGTTGCTGTTGTTTTTAAGGCTGTTTTTTTGAGAAAAAAGAACTGAAAATGGTTTTTTAAAAGCAAAATAATACATAATGACTTGATATGTTGTTTTATAATTATTGACGTGTTTCTACTTGTTCACCCATTCTTGTATTCATTATTTTAATAAAATGCTGTGAAAAAATGAACCTGGTGTGGCCTGCATCTGTTTACCTTGATCTTAAAAGGCAAATATAACTTTCTGTCTTGACAAACAATACCATACACAGTTTCAATGTTTTACCTAGTGTATCTGCTTGGTTTGTACGCAGGAAACAAGTAGAAAACAGGCTCTATAATTTTATAATTTTCAAGTGATCAGAATACAAAAGTTCTGAAAAGATAAGATGATCACAACTTCCAGTATAAGGGATACAGTCACTCTAAATGTATAATAAAATTAAAAATGTGCCTGGAGGATATACTAAAAATACAGAAAGCTGCTTTCTGTCGGTAAAATCTAAATAATTCAAGATTTTAAAGACTTGTGCAGATTTTTTACACATTTGTATTCTTATTTATTTTTATTTTTATTGTGCAAACTAGTTTGAAGATTTTTTTTCCTAACTTTCTGCGCTGAAATTTTTTTTTCTATTTTTGACCACCCCCTCCCAAGATCTAATGGTCCATCCCTTATGAGCTCATTCACTCTTTGATCCATCCCCTGATTGATTATTGTTCATAATGTGCACAGTCCCTCGGTCATGCGCACGCGCATTGTGTCGCAAGTAGTCAAGGTCATCCTCGGTCATCCATGCGGAGAATAAACTCTGAGGTTTACATATATGTATGAAAGCTCACATGATCACATGATCCTCCAGCAAACTATTGTAGTCAAATTGACTCGCTTTATCCTTCCAAGGTTAGCTCATCAAGAATATGAACTAAAACAGACAATATTTATGAAAAAGAACGTTCCAGAGAGGTGTGTAATTCAAGATGCAAATTCACAAGCAAACAACAAATGTATACGTGAGAAGAGACACCTGCAGAACACGGTCAGGTTCCATGAGAAGAATGACCGTGTGCAGAACTACTGACGTACAGCGTGCCTAGAATTTCGATCGAACAATGCAAAGATTTCAAACCTAGTGCGTAATACATCTAAAAGGAATTTCTATGTAATCAAAATATCAAAGAATTGTGTATAGCTAGCCATAAGCTCTTGTCTGTAAAGGTCCTAGTCTAGTCCCTCGCCTGAGTATTTTCCCTTCGCCTTCGCCCGAAGGCCAAAAGTCTCGGAAGGCAAAAATAGTCCGATGAGGGACTAGACTATAAGGGCTACCATAGACAGTCGAGAACGACTGCCTGTGGGTCTACGCACCAAAATATCATGGTAAGTTTCATTTGGCAGTACTTGATGAAATTGTATGTTTTTGCCAGTGAATTGTTTAAAATGATATTGATGGCAATCGAACTGAGGAAGGAATAATGTAAGATTGAATTGTTCATTTACACAATATCTTTGAAAACTTTTATCCCAATCATTTAAGCACCTTATTAAGACAAATGTTAGGGGGATGTGCTGTTCCGATAACGTGGTTTTCAAAAATAGGGTAGGTAGGTCGGCAGGAATGTTTTTCCAAATTATTTTTGTTTTTAAATATGCATTTTCAGGGGTTAAGGGCGGTCAAACACTGGCCGCAACATTTCCAGAAATATGTATCATACATATAAAAGGGGAAAAAACAAAACAAAACAAACAAAACAAACAAAAACCATAAATTACATCCTCGTTCAAGCAAAAACAAATGCTAATCAACGAACGCGAGATTTTACGGCTTTTTCTTTCTGTTTTTTACTTCCATGTTTACGTAGCTCTAAAAAGTTTAGGGTCGGCACGGTCGGGTTATCCGAACAGCACATTTTTTTTCGGCCTTATGTAAGTGCGCCCTCTTGTGTTGTCAGTTTATGGGAATTTCTCCTGAAAAATGTTTTTGCTCATGGAGTTAAAAAAAAATATTCACTAGAAAATATGCATTTGAGTTATTCTTATTGCAATTTGTTGCGTGATACTTCTCTCAGAGCTTGAGCAAAGTCGCTGTTCAGATGCATAAAAGAAACCAAATGTGAATCCGATGCTAAGTCTGTCTTCAGATTGTGGGCTACTTCTATGGTCCAAACCAGATAAAGTCATACTTTCACTGTAATACATTCCTTGTTATTTTTATTGTAATTGTACCTTTATCTTGTTATATAAACTATTTATTAATTTATTTATTTATTAGATTCAAAAAGAGCTGCGCCCAAGAAACCTAAACTGAATCCGATGCCAAGTCTGTCTCCAGACTCAAAAATGGCTGCGCCCATGAAAGTGGACACAGCTGACCCGTGAAACTTCGTATCTGCGTATATTGCACATTTGCGTTAACAGGACGTCAATTCCAAATCTCCCGCAAGGTGTACCATGGATTTGATTCCGAAGAGCCACGTGGAGTTGAGCTCTACAGAATACTGGGACAGCTTCTTCAAGAAGAGAGGATCGAAGGTTTTTGAATGGTGAGCTCCATGTGCTTGCATGACTGCCACACGTGCGGCGCGCACACTGTGATCATAGACCCTCGAGAAAAACGTTTTTCTCGAGGGTCTATGCTGTGATACAGGCTTGGGAGTGTTCTCTCTTCATATACCCAGAGAGTAGAGGGCCCCCTTCTAGGCTCTGTGGTATACCTCATTGGCAACTTTAGAAAGCGCCTATGGTAGGCCAATCCGTATTGTGATACTGTTTGTATGTATGTGTACATACAATGGTACATGGCAGCATACACACTAGCTGTGGGTCCATAGCTGCTAGCTGTGGAGTTTTCGGACGGGATTTCTGCCTTTTACGTGCTGGTTTTGACTTTTAGGTTTTTCTTTGACCCCACCACCACAGCTGTGGGTCCATAGCTGTGGTGTTTTCGGACGGAATTTCTGCCGTTACGGGCTGGTTTTGACCCTGCCACCACAGCTATGAGAATCTCCGTAGACTAACGTCCACAGTCGGCCCGACAGCAAGCTTGTCGCAACTTTGTTTGACGATATTTCGAAAAGTTTCAGCCCAAATTACAATTGCCACCACTCATCGACAGCTTGGTTATCAGGGACCTACCACGAGCAGAAATCCGCTCAAAAATCCCCAAACTGTCGCCAACATGACTACTCGGAAACCCTTTTTTTCTGGCGCACAAGCTATGTTCAAGGCCACATGCGTGATGTGGACTGAGTAGTTTTAGTGTAGAGTCAGGCTACGTTCCGACATTCCTGTATACTTAGACTATCCTTCAAGATGTAAAATGGACTTGACGGCCTACAAATAAAACTACCCACTCTAGTCGAAAAATAAACACAACTCCTACATTCAATTACCTTGTTAGATGAGAAGGTTCTCTGCTGTCCGAAAAACACATTCATGTCACGATAAAATGAAAACTTTTGAAGAAATCTGCTGCGTTTTGACTGAATTGACATTTTTGGTATCCACCGTTGTAATAACCCAACTCATCACCATAATGGATGGCGTCCGCACATAGCAAGTGGTGAATCTCAGTCTGATACTGTTGATACATGTAGCATTGTTCACAGACCAATCACTGATGCGGAGAGTGTTCCATTACGGTAATGAGTTGCGCTATTACAATGGTGGATACCAGAAACGTCGATGTGGTCAAAATGCGTCAGATTTCTTCAAACGTTTTCATTTTATTGTGACATGAGTGTGTTTTTGGACAGCAGAGAACCTTCTGCATCTAACGAGGTAACTGTATGTAGGATTTGTGTTTATTTTTCAACTACAATGGGTAGTTTTATTTGCTGGCCGGACAAGTCCGCTTCACACCTTGAGGGATAGTCTAAGTGTAAGAGTGTCGAAATGTAGCCCAACTTCACTCTAAAACTACCCGGTCTACATCACGCATGTGGACGAGGCTCTGTTCAGCGCAACACTAAAGTCACGTGAGTGGTGACCTGACAACTTCTAACACAAACTGACATCACCGATCATGCCGGTGACTGGCCACTACGTTACATGCGTTAAGAAGTTTGCCAGGTCACCGCTCACGTGAGTTTTTGTTTTAGAATTACCAGACCATCAACAGGACAGTCTTCTAAAGTTTGTTCCTCCAGTTTACTCAGACTCTGTCATGACATTAAAAAACCCACAGACTTCGGTCAAGGCCAATTCTCTACCAAGTCCATACCAGTATTTCCCCAATCTCTACAACTCTTTTATATATGCAGTGGTCTCCACGGCTTGGAAAAAACAGAGGGCCAGCCAATTTACATAACAATTGATTATTTGCATATTCTTTTGTTTTGGAAATTTATTCTTTTCTACAGCCATTAACCTATGAATAGATTACTCCGAAAACAGAAAGATGGCCCACCCCTAAAATCCCTCTGCGGAGAATCGTGAAAGGACAGCAAAGGACTTATCGTGATTTACCCTAATATGAGCCATTTTTCACAATTTTGAATTCCTTTTTTTTAATTTCATTTCTTTTGCCAAGGTATGGAGAATATTCAGAGCTGTCTGGAGTGCTCCACAAGTACATCAAACCGGCTGACAAAGTCCTTGTGGTTGGCTGTGGTAACTCACGGCTCAGTGAAGACCTATACGACATTGGCTACCGTGATATTGTCAATATAGATATTATTGACTCAGTGATCAAACTGATGAAGTTGAAAAATGCCAAGAAGAGGCCAGAGATGGTGTATGAAAAAATGGACATGTTGGATGTAAGTTGCAGTTGTTGATTTTGTATACGTAGCAGTGGGGAACTTTGTTTTGAAATGCGCCCTCATTAGCTCATTGTGCCAAAAATTATACTACTACCTGTAATATTTTGCCACTGAGGGCAGCCTTCAGATTGGGCTTGTTAGTGTGATGCGAATACATGGAAAAAACAAATCAGTGGAATAAACATGTAGGGAGAGTGTGGTGAAACCCACAGACATAGTGTAAACAACAAGACAAATGCATAAAGCTGTGGGCAACTAGATGGCTAGTGTAGACTGTATAAAAAATTCCTCAGTATCCTTGATACCTAACTGCTATTGATATTCCAGATGGAATACAAGGAGAGCGACTTCAGTGTTGTCCTGGACAAGTCCACGCTGGATGCAATGATGCCAGACAGTAGTGAGGAAGTTCTACAAAAAGTTGACAGAATGTTTTCTGAGATCAATAGAGTGATGAAAATCGGCGGTAGATATATCTGTATATCACTGTCTCAGAAACACATCCTTCAAAAGGTCTTGGATTATTTCCCCAATGAGTGAGTAATTATTTCATTTTATATCAGTGTTTTGTACTTTCACTACATAAATGTAAGAACTGAAAAGCTAACAAGGTAGTGTGTCCGCTTTGATTGCTCTTCGCATGGTAAATTAAAAAAAATTGCCCTGAAACATATTGTATAAAATGGACCATGATCTTTATCATTACCATTATATCGTGAAAACAAAATCTGATCATCATATTTAGGAGAAAATTAAATCAACTTCTGCAATTTTCACATATTTTAGATTCAGCTCTTACTTCCATTGCGCTTTACTCATGTAGTTTGAGGCAAATTATTGGCATGTGCTTCCTGTTGGGAAAGTACTAGCTTACCTCTGTAGGAATTCAAAGTTTTTGCAAGAGGGAAGAGTTAATGGAGAGCAAGCTTTAGATACCAACAGAGTGTGCTTTCCGGGGGAGGGGGGCTCTAGAATCTCTTACTCCCTCTCATTGGTTGTGCATTTTTGCCCTCTTTGTGCTGTGTGGCATAACCCAACTCATGGAACTGACATAGCCAGACCATGAGTGCATATCAGAGTATGACAGAAATTAAAAGCTGTGTAGAGAACAGGGACTCTGAGAGAATCTAGGGGGACCTCCATTCCCAACGTTGACCCTTTTGACTCCCCAGCCTAACTGTGGTAAATCAGAAATGTGCAGATATCAAATCTTCTTTTTAAGTTCCTTCCTGTGAGCATCACTGGACAATATTAACCTGTATCTGTCAACTCTTGTGCGGGGAGACCAATGCTTCAGAGAAGTGACCAAAATCTCTCATGTTTAGTGTTCAAAATTATTGATTGTTGGATGTTACCTTGACTGGCTCCCAGTTGCTTGGTTTTTCTCGGCAGTAGTTGCTGTCCTGGCGGCAGTTACTGGCTGGCTAACGCATTCACCCAATGATCTACACATCTCAGCCTACCACTAAAATGACAGTCTTCTATTAAAGTGTACCTCTTCAATTTATTCTGTTTTGATATTCATATGCCCAGAGACTTGGAGCAAGTCAGAATATTAGTTACTGTACTGTTGGGACTTGCCACATTACCCGACTTTAGAATTCTGAATATTTTTGCCACCAATCACACTCAGCTTGTGTGTTTTTCTAAAATTGCACAATGGTCACTGCATGTGATATTTGTATTTTACATCTCACTACTGCAAATATTGCACAGTAACAATCAGATGTTTTATCAGTTATCTGTACATCTTCAAATGTCATTTTCAAATTTCTGTTGTTTGTGATCAAATTCATTCACTCTCTGTTTTACAGTTTTACGAAATCAAGCTGTTCACAGTTAACAGTAGCTTTAGTTTCCTTTTTATACCAGAACTGTTACTTTTGTTAGCTAGAAGAGAGACTTCATTTCAGCTTCACCACCATCAAGTCAGCATTTCCGTTTGTGAGAATGAAATATTTGCTGTTCTTTATAGATGTTCCATCTTTACTTAGAGTAGGAGGTGACAGCGCCCTCATAGGTCTGTTTTCACCTGTAGGCGCACCTCATTCTTTTCAGGGGGTGGATGGTTAGAGTACATCAGGTCCATGAGAGTTCATCAGACGACTCTGATGGTAAGGAATTACAGTTTCCAGTGTTTGCGTTTGTTTGTACAAAGTTTAAGAAAATGCCGCAAATGCAGAATAGGGTAAGTGGATGAAGTCCCTTCTTTGAGCTCTTACATCCGTTTCTGTGGCGTTGATTTGTTCTTCATCCAGTGTTCTCCCCAGGATTTTCTGGTAGAGTGACGACTTATTTGCATAACAATAAATTTTATTGTTATGGTGATGAGTTTGTATTGTTTACAAAAAATTAAAGAGTGGTAGCCATAATTGTATAATTGCTCTGGGGACAACACTGTGCCATTTTAATGTATGTCGGCCCCATTGTTTTATCTAAAGATTGGATTTGCCAGCATGTGACAGTGCCCTCATAGGCCAGTAGAACCAAAAAGTGGAAGCATCATCAAATCAAAAGACCAAGAGACAAAGTTTTCTATGTGAAAATATCAATTTTAATATCTTAAATTCTGTGTTAACAGTGAAAGCACCAGAGAGAAAATTATCAAAGAATAATAGAGAAAACGATCACGGATATTCAGTCTTAGTAAACTTTCTGCAGTTTGGCATTCAGTAATTTTTTTCTGCAGTAAGATTAGAAATTATACATCACCGTGTCTAGAATAACATGGACATTGTACACATGTGGAAGCTGTACATAAAAATTGAACTCTACAGCTTTCAACATGATTTTGGAGTAGAACAAGACATTGTATTTTGTGGAGAGAACAACATTATCAGAAAATGCATCAAAAGTTAGAGCTAATAGGACATTAAAATAGTACCCACCTCAGAAAGGGAAGACTTCAATATTTGCAAAAACTTACCTCAAGGAATTTTCAAATGTTCTCTTTCAAAATCAAGAATAAAAATCAGTGGTCACTGTGCAAATTTTTGTACCAGAGAAACAAATCCTAAATTTGTAAACATTTGAATGTCAAAATGACTGCCATCCCAGAGTTAACTCCATGACAAAAAATAAAAATTTTGATCTTCACAAAAAATGAGGAGGTGAATTTTTTTTTACTCCAAGAACTTCAAAATAAATGCACACACATGGGAGATCAGAAAAGTAATGTAAACGTATGAGAGTCTGAATATCTATCCCTGAGGTGTACTCTACATTAAAACACATAATACTGCTTTTTTCATCGCCTCCTCAATGTCTGATTTTTAAAGGCAACCATGGCTTGTGTAATTCGACAAATACTATAAAGGGTGACAAAAAGATGTCACAGAAATATTTTGTACATGTAGTTTACAAAGAATTCTTTGTCTCATTTCTCTGTTTATTTCATTTTACTAATCAGTTGCTTGATAAGTTGATTGATTGATTGATATTGTTGCAGCTACTTGAGTTGTGTCTAGATGAAGACAGACCTGCCAAGAGAGTTGAAACAACACAGGATATCCTTGCAGCTGTGGAGGAAAGACAAAACTATGCAATGCTGAGACACAATCTTGTCAAAGGGTATGATCAGTAACTTACATTTGTATGATGGCTAGTCCTACGACAGTGCTTGTAGATTGAACTTTATCTACTCATAAGTTGAATATTCATTGTGGAATTTTCAGCTGTAGAGAAAGTAGTGCAGCATGCTGTTAAGATGGTTTAAGTATTTTAGTTGTAGGTGGCCTATTTTACAGTACAGTAACTTACAGAATGATGAAGACCACCAGAGAACCACGCGCCTTCTGTATTTCTCACCAGTCAGCAAAACTGAAAATTTTACACTTACACCAATATTTATAGACACTTGAAATTTAAAATGGCTGCCAGCCCTGAACTCTGAGGGGAAAAATAAAAAAGTCTACTGTCACAAAAATAAGCCAGTGAAACTATTGTCAACTACATGAGCTTCAAAGCGAGCTCTCACAAGTGATACAATAAAATGAATTGTGAAAGTGTGAGATCCTGAATATCTCTCCTCAAGGCACACTCTACCTTAAGGTACTCACCTGAGTGCCACAAAGATACAAGAACACTGGCTCTAAGTGAAATTGTAGCAGCCCTTGTAGATATGATAGCACCTGAAGTTCCCAAGTCCTGCAATTGCAGTGGGGTTTGCGCTCGTAAGAGAGGACATGGGGCATATACATGCAGAGTGTTGAATGAGTTCTGTAAAATGGCATGCACAAAGGGCCCCCCCCCCCATGAGCAAGCGCAGCGCAACAACAACCGTGCTTTAAAGTTTACAATATACATTTTGACAAACATGTTTCAACTTTCATCAATCCCCAACGTACCTTTGATACAGTGTTTACATCGGTCGTAGGGGTCCCATATGACCTTCCAGCTCAGTTCCGATGACTGCCTCCCTTTAACACTGAAGCAAGGAGTATACTATAGCCAGACAGTAAAAGCCTGAAACATGTAATGAAGACGATTTGTTAGAGACAGCTGATAGGTACAAAAAATGTCTTAATGCACTTTAACAAAATAAAAAAAATATTGACCTCTGTCCAAACAATGCATGGTCAGACAGTGTCATTGATAGTAAAGCTACAATGTAGCAGTATTAGATGATATGGAAAGACTAAATCTTAGAGATGGCAACATTTCCACCTTTGCTTGTTCTTTGCTGTTCTCGATGGTCACCTCATTACATTTGAACCACCGCCATAGAAGATTGTGTTAAAATCTCATGCCCTAGCCAGAACAGCCAACCAATCAGAAAGAGGTTTACAATGGACACTTGTTTTGGATTGCAGCACTGTATTTAAAAACACAACTTGATTGGTTCCTGCAAAGGGTTTTGCATGCCATCTCCTATGACAGTGGTTCAGCTGTAGTGAGGCAACTAGCAGCTAATGACAATGACAAAGAACAAGCAAAGGTGGAAACGTCGCCATATCTACGTCTGATTTTAACCAAATTGGGAAAGGCTGTAATGTTGACAATCAAATTTGTTTCTTGCATTGACTACAGTTCTCATGCTGGTGCTGATATTTCACTGGATCTGTACAGCAATGACTCACCAACACCAAGGTACACTCTGTACGTAGTGGACAACTCACAGACCAAAGGACCTAGATATAAATTTGCCATATTTATTGTACCACAGGGAAGGTAAGAATGCTCTGGACAAAGTCAGTTCTTGCTAACACCAAGTCAACATTATTAGCTCATATTTGGTTTTGTATATAAATACCAAAAAGAGCTTATATGATGAGTCGGTGGCGTCTGTATATCTGTATATTTGTGGGTATGTATGTGCGAATGTATGTTCGTCACACACAAAGGCTCCCATACTGCCAGAGCTACCATCTCAGTATTTGGTGTACAGGTAGATGCAGGGGTTGAGATGTGAATTTGTCCAAATGAACACATCAGTGTCAAAAATCTGCAAATGAGGTAAGAAAAAGTGAAATCCTGCAAATGTGCAGGAGTGATGGCATGCCAGTAAGAAACAGGCCAACTCCACTGATCTTGAGTCATTTCCTGTCATTGTTTATGAACTGTTACATATTAACAGACCTGCAGAAACCATAGACAGTAGAGAGGGGAAGACGTTTACTGTCTATACTCAAACTAAGAGGGGCTTGTTTCTGCTATGCATGTTGCTAAAGTTGACCTCCAGTACCTAAAGTTTCAGACCTTAATTACTTTTGTCATTCTTGTTTTTCTGGTTTAAATATTTCTTGTTGTCTTTCTGGTTGTACTGTGCAGAAATCATTGTCATAACGTCAATGTAGAATTTTCCTCCACTGAACAGATATAAACAACATTTATTGTTGATCATTGGTAACCCATACTGGTATATACCAATTCTGATCAAATTTGAGCGACACCATATAATTGCGGTATTTTTTTCAATTTACTCTATCTCATAAAGCATGGACATCCTGAAAACCAGCAATGGACTTATTGCAAATAATGTTGAGACAATACATGTATGTATTTTGTGTTGTAAATATACTCTCCGTCCACTCTTAAGGTAGTACATGTCTTGAAAGTGAAAGACTTAAACTTTTGCTCAAACTGCCCTCAAGGAGACTTTCAACTCTACTCTTACCAAATCAACGATAAAAATCACAGTTCACTGTGCACCATGCAAAGTTTGGTACTACAGAAACAAATTACCAAACATTTACTGATGCTTGAAATTAAAAATGGCCGCCATTCCTCCACTAGTTGTTTCAACACAAGTCTATGTGGTAGTGACTGATTCAGACTACAGCACCATGTATGACAAAATCTACTCTGACCTCAAAATCAGTACACAGGTGAAAAAGAAATGAGATTTTTCAAAAACCTACCTTGTATTTATCAGTTTATTTCCCCATACCAGTGTAGCAGTACAACAGTCCACATTTGTTACAGAGAGCCAGAGTGGATGTTTGGCAACCCAGAAGGCAGAAGACAACTTGCAGCCTCAGCGGGATTTCAAAGACTGGTTGTAGTGTCCTTACACAGAGATCACAACTATGAGAACATGGACAGCATAAAGAAAGAACTATCAAGCAAAGTGATGGAATTAGCTCCAGCTGGATTGGATAAAAGATCTCAAGTTAGTGGGTCCAGTCTCACACGACTTTGATTTATATGTTAATGGTCCATAAACCTATCTTAATGCCACTTAACTTATCACAAATTTTTGAATTGTCACAAAGCATCAGAATTCAACTATATACTGGTAGTAGCTGACAAAAGTGAATCAGATGTTGGATCAACTGATAATATAACAAGATCTCAAATCGGTTTTTGGAGCAACTAGCATTTGTCATTTAATATGGAACAGAATGTATCACAACATGCTGTAGTTGAGAAAATCTAAATTCTCAAACCTGAATCAGTATTTGGTTGGTTACACTGTAGCACTCCAAGATCAGTGTAGTAATGTATAGTCTTGGTTTCCAAATACCAGAAGCCGCTAGCGGGTAGGTGCTGGTGTTTTTTGAAGGACTGAAGATACAAACAAGAAAGATAGTTATGGTAACAATGTGTAAGTCCTATGTGAATTCCCACATGTGTGCAGTTTCCCAAATAAGCGCTCACATTTTTCACGGTACAGACTGTTATAAAGTACTTTGTGTCATGTACATTAGTTCTACTATCCAGAGTCACAAGTAGAGAACCTTGCTAGAAAATAGCAAGAAACTGACACTTTCTTGCTTTTTACAAGAAATCTGCAAATATAAATGTTTCTCACATTTCCCCCATCAGAATATTGATCTTGCAGTCAATCAGCAAGAAATCTGTTTTCTCTCTCTATAGCTGTACATCTGCAAGAAATTGTACTCTCACAGTGAATAAGGAATATAGACTGTAGAGGGAGAAAGCAAATTTCTGGCCAATTCACTGAAATCATTTTCTCATGGATATTGGATGAAAAAAGTAATTTTTTGCCAAATGACTGTAAGAATAAACTATTCTTGCCAATAGAGTGTGACAAAAAATTAATTCTCGCACGTTTCTTGTAAAAAAGCAACGAAGTGTCCATTTCTCGCTGTATTTTCACAAAACTGTGTACCAGTGATTTAGAAAAGTAATGCGTACAAAGTAGAATTCACTGTTTGAATCCAAATATTCATTAGTTGTGCTGTGTAATTTTCACAGAGATTAGCCATATAGGGGGATTTAAACCATACATGTATGTTTCAGGTGCCATTTCTGTCAGTTGGTGATGACATTGGTCAGCGAACCATTCAATATCGAGGTCACAGCGACCTCAGTGGTGACTTTGTGGTGGAAGATGTTGAAGTCGATAACAAACAACTTTTCAGGAGATTGATATTTCAAAGCAATCAGAATGTCGTCCAATCAGAAGCAAGACTGAAAACAGGTGAGCTACAGGATATTATAAAGCATGCTTTTCAATCCCCAGGTGTACTTGTACTGATTTATACTCTTGTACAGAGCAAAAATAATTTTGACCCTGTGACAGGCCCTGTACAGACTCTGACAAACCCTGTGGTATGGGTCTGTGTCAGCAAAGATGTCCCATTGCTGTAACAGGGGCTGATGTGCAGGTCCGTATCCAGGACTGGGGGGACAGGACTGTGTACAGTGTTGTTGACACGGACCTGTGACAGGGTCTGTGAAATTTCTGCCTGTCTCAGCCCTGTATTTACAGGACTAACGGTACACAGGAATGTGAATACAGACCTGTGACAGGGTCAGTAATTTTTTTAACGTGCACACAATTACACAGCAAGAAAACTACAGGCAGATTTCAGTACATGCCTGTAAGAGGGTCTGATCAGTACCTGTAACAGTCCCAAAGAAATAACCTCTGTTACAGGATCTGTAAAATTGGTCAGATATCAGGGGTGTATGAACAGGTCCATATCAGGCCTGGTATTACAGGAATGTATACAGTGATGTGATCACATGACTGAAATACTGGTGTACAAACAGTGGTTTGTCAGTGTTGAATTTACAGGGCCTGAAAATTTGTTAGATTTCAGGGGTGTATATTTTCAGAAAAATGGGCTAAATTTGATGACAGAAATGAACACAGGCATAATTGTGTGCACATTTAAATAATTATTGACCCTGTTACAGGTCTGTGCCCACATCACTGTTCACAATCTTGTAAATAAAGGTGCTGAGACAAGCAGAAATTTCAGACCCTGTCACAGGTCTGTGTCCACAACACTGTACAGTCCTGTCCCCACAGCCCTGGATACGGACCTGCACATCAGCCCCTGTCACAGCAATTGGACGTCTTTGCTGACACAGACCTGTATCATAGGGTTGTTTCAGGGTATGTGCAGGGCCTGTCACAGCAACAAATGTTTTTTGGCTACTTATGCCTGTATTCATTTCTGTTATCAAGGTCATACTATTCTGGAGTATTGATGCTCAACACTGACAGAATCACAATCGTGAAAGATAGAGTAACATAGACATTTTTTTGTGATGTGGTTTGAATAATTATTCAAAAGTGTCTTTAAACTGTGTACATGTACAGTGTAAGCTGCTCTTAGATACTCTCTGAAGTGAAAGTGAAAGTAAGCAATTGACAATAGATTGAGAGTATGTGAAGTTTGAAATTCTTCTCTACAGAAAGTTACTCTAAATTGGATCAATATGTTTAAGCATACCTATTCTTGATGGTATAAGACGTGATGTTAGAAATTTGATTCAACTCAATGGAACATGAAAAGTGGTGTCTGAAAAGTGCAGGGGGAAAAACAAAGAAATTTCCACCCGCTCTGTTCCCAGTGCATACAACAAAGCAGACATTACAGGGGTCACAGGGCCACACCTTTGATCTTTTTATTGCCTGACATACACATCCTAGATAGGAATACAGTTTGCCCACTCAGATTCATAACGACCTAGATGCATACATTACTGTAGCTGTAATGGAGGAAATTCCTTTCGTGCCATTAGGGTCTGAAAGCCATAATAATAATATCACTTAATGTCATGAAACAAACTTGGATTGTAGATAAGCATTCACACAGTAACTCTTCAACTTTTCCTGTCACTTGCTGGTGAGTTTTGTGTTATGTTATTGGAAAATAAAATGTTGTAACACTCTTTTTTGAGATGGCACTAAAAT
>LD351093.1:259947-278953 GCA_001465055.1 Ptychodera flava
TCTAATCTACAGGTCCATGTTACAGCTGTAGAACTGGATCCAGCAATTGTAGATGTCTCCAAGAAATGGTTTGGATTTGTTGAAGATGATAGAATGAACGTGTTTGTAGGGGATGGTCTGAAATTCATCGAGGAAAAGGCAACTGGAGGTAATTTTGAAACACCTTCAGCATTACAGAGACATAAGCTGTAACTTGTGGCAAGTTTTTCAGTGTTCTGCTTCTGTATATCAACTACCGTGTCTGACCCTAATCCGTTTGTCATGCTGAAATTTCAAGTACAGGTATTCTTTTTCTCAACACAGCTTGTATATGTGTAGTGATCATTGTTTATTGTTTACAAATGAATTCTAGTCCAGACTTTAATACAATTTTCAACAATAACAATGTAGATTATACTCATATAGGTTGTGCTGATATGCTAAATACTTGGCATTAAAATTACGGTTTAGGAATTAAATGCAGAAAGTGTAGGGAAATCACAAACAAAATTTCTGAAAAAATAGCCAAAAGATACAGCTTATGAAGCTTTAATTGCAATTTTCAGTCACTCATTGCTTGCACTATGGAGAGACATGATCAGCATAAATCAGTGAAATGAAGTATCAATTTATGCTAATTTATGCAAAATTATTCAACACCACTGGAACGTGCAATAATGCTCAAACATCTATTTAGATCCCCAAAAAATTGTAGAGGACAAAATGATATACTGACAAGATTTGATTGACTTGTCTGAGAACAAAGACGTCATATGATGCCCACAGTGTGATGCATACATGCCATGGGCTGCATATGACAGTAACTCAACTTTCAAAGATCAATTGGTCAGCATCTTGTCAAAACAAAAACATAGCAATGAAATTCATAATAGTCACTGGTTTTAACTCTTAACAGATGAAAATCATTGCTACAGACTAATGAAACTGCATGTCCAGAGAACAAAGCCAATGCTTGACGTGAATAGAAATAAACTGTGGCAAATGTGACCTCAGAGTAGGACAGTTCTACTGGGGGCCTCACAGGGATGGGGGTTACAGAATCGTGAGGCACTGGGAAAACATGACCTTCTCCTTTCAGTACCATCATCGGAACTGTAATGTCGCACTTTTACCGGTCTCTTTTGCCCGAAAAGTAAATTTACTTACATGTACTGTAAAAATCCATTACACTTCCCTAACCTTCATATACATGTAGTTGGGCCAAACAAGGGTAGGGGCTTTGAGTAGGCAGTTATATTCAGACAAGTATGGTACGTGTATGATTGTTAAAACAAAGATATCACAAGTGCTATTCAGTGGTCACATGACAGCCTCGCAAAGCAAACTGGTTCACTTCAAAATGTAAAGTCAGTTTGTCTTTTGAGATTTTTTATTTTATCCAACTGAGCATAGACAACAATGTCTGGGTATTTCATATAAAGGTGTACACTGGCGGCCATATTGTATTTGATTGCACCTCAAAAATATTTCAGGACAATCAAATTCCTTCATGTCTTTTGTGTATAAGCATGCTAATAAGTCGATATACAAGTTTTAGTGAGGACAATGATATGACTTGACTTTATGTGTAAATAAGTAATATGTAGAATGTCAGCAAAAAATGCTGCTTATTTAGCTGCATTTTTTTCATTCATGACCTTTGATCTTGTTGTTCTCATTGTGAGTGTGTAGTGAGTAAATACCATCTTAATGTAATTAGGATATCGCACAGACAGAGGTACATGCAATTAAGATTAAACAAAAAAGAAACTTGAGATTCAATGCATGCAACTTTAAGGTACAGTCTGCAAAACATACATGTCACTGCAAACTCTAAATGCAGTTACACTGCTTGATTTCTCAAATTGTCAATATGGCAGCCATATTGGAATGGATGTTTGTGACAAGAAACATGTTCTCAAAGAGAGATTTTTGATAAACATTTTCACAAAACACCATATTCATCAACTTCAAGTTCCATCCCATTTTACTTTTTCAGACAGCCAGTTTTTGATTGCTGATTAAACAATCTAATAATTGAACATACCATATGTGAAAGGTCACACATTGTATGGACTTTGATATATTTCAAACAAGACACAGCTCATTGGAAAAACTAGTGAGACAGGGATACACAGCAAAAAAAATAGTGAGGACTTTCAAAATGTTCTGTGGTAGATATGATGACATTTTGGCCAAATACAACACTTCGGTCACTCAAATGATTAGGGACAGCATTCCCAACTTTGACTTATTACAGTGATTCATATACTGTATCACTTCATACAATTTAGAAAATTTTGGGACCTATCCGGATGGGTGTAGCATGCTAGCAGGATACGCTTACCCAATCCGGACACCCGTGCACCACTGACTGTCAGTGGTTCAGGATGGTCCTACTTAACGTGGTAAAGTACAAATGTCCCAAGGACCTGGTAATGTATTACCTTGAATGGAAATGACTATTGGACCAGTTTAATGTCATATATCTGTAGAAAAATGATTGTGTACATTATATCAATTTTTGCATATCTCCTAGCCTACAATTTATCAATAACAAAGTCTACAAAGTCAAATCAAATTAGTAATTATGATATCATACACATGTACCAGTATGTTTTGATGATACATTTTCATGTACAGTAAAATTACAAAACCATATCTTTCTTTACAAATCAGGAAATGAAAAATATGACCTGATCATGCTGGACGCTGACAGTAAAGATTCATCAGTCGGGATGAGTTGTCCACCTGCAGGTTTTGTGGAAAGAGAATTTTTACAAAAAGTTTCATCAATTCTGAAAAATTCAGGTGAGTATTTTCATTTACATATTGAGGAATATTGAGGAAATCAGTATTAAAACTCACTCTTTTAGGCCCAGCACATGAATCAAAAGAGGGGGAAAACAATTTTTTTTCAAGTACCACAGATGACAACTTTCCAGTAATGTAGTCTTATTAGATACATACATGTAACATTACACTCAACAGTGAAATATTTTTTTGACACATGATTGTTTGTTGTGAGAAGATAGCAAAGCCTATCTTTGTTATTGAAATATGTGCAGCATGTACACACTGTGTGTTTATCATACAGTATGACATAAACATGTGGCATAAGAAATTGGCGAAACAATGTGGTTGAAATGGACGCTTTTAACTGCTATCAACAACATTCTGTTGGCATTTCAATGACCTTTTGATGATGTTGCAATCCATTCTTGAAACAAGGTCAATCTTCAGAAACAGTATTACATGTACCTTGTTATATACATGTACACCTTGGACACAAATAAGAAATCCAATACTGGTTACATGAGATATCTACACTGTGTCCACAGTGCTCTCATCATTATATTTAGTTTACATTGTTCTGAACCCATTCAAAGAGTTCCTCCATCATACAAGCCATGGTTCAGATGCTGCAATTACCTGTAGTCCACAGACACATACACATGTATAGGTTACAAGACAGGCTTTTACAGGCCATGAATGGTCCCTGTGTTGTTATGTTTGATGACCCCTGTCACATCATATGTATTATTTTACATCTATCATTGACATCTCACGCTATTACTGTAAAACAGAGACGTGCATCTTTTCACTTGTCATTTCTTTTTTTATTTAATTCAAATTCAGGAATATTTATTGTGAACCTGGTGTGCCGTGATGCCACTCTCAAATCAACAGTTTTCCAGGATTTGAAATCAGTGTTTCCCAGGATTTACTGCAAGAAGATTGAAGATCAAGTCAATGAAGTAGTGTTTGCTTTAAGAGATAGGACTGATGACAAAACTGAACAGTTAGCTGTCATTAATAAACTGTGTAGAGAGAAAGCTGGCAAGCTACAGACTGTTGCTAAGCAACATACAGACTCATGGGATAGCTCAATGAACTTGGCAGAGATGATTGACAATTTGCAGATCATTGATTAAGTCTGGGTCAACTTCTCACCTTGAACACATGGAAGATTACCACAAAGTGTAAATCTGACTGCATCAAAAAGTGCAGAAATTTTTAATGAAGGCGTGTAATTATCTTAAACATAGTAACATATGTCAGGTTTCCAGATTTATGTACTCAGCAAATACGATCACCTGGTTCTTGTAACACAAAAAAGGCTCGATTTAATCACCTTGGAGAAAACAAGATTGCCAAATTCATGTGAGAAGTACAATGACTAGCACGTGTGTGAAATGTGACCAGGTCTGAGAAAACAGTCGGGAGATGTAGTCGTCAAATTCTATAGTAGACAACTTTATTAGTAAACTAATAATAGACATTTGCTACATACAGTGAAGCATAACAGTTGGGTGAGAGACAGTGCAATATCAGCAGAGTCCAGTGATATGAACTTTTGAAGGTCAAAATGTCTGTAATTTGGGGAGGCATTGATAAAACAGTTTTGGTGGGAAAAGTCACGAGAAAGGCACATAATGGGTTTAAGCCCAAATAGCTGCTAGTGTGTAATAAGCCAATCTCAAAATATCCTCAGTTTTCAAAGAGTTTCTTTGAATAAGACCCATTAAAGACTGAAAAAGTGTGTAACGCTGTCGTAAGTGTCAAAAGTGGCATGTAAATTTTAAAGTTTTACATCATTTTTGATTTCCTGCCATTTGTAAAAACTAATCATTTGACAGAGAAAATAAAGATTGCGACAACAAAATGTCAGCCATAATGTGTTGTGCATTCAAGTAAATGGCAGCATGCTTGTTTCTAGGATGATCACGTTGTGTTTATATAGGAAATACTACATTTTTTGTACTTTTCCATGGAGGGGCCATTTTACGAGTGCAGCACCTGATTATTATTTAACCTGTTAAAGCATGTAGGCATGGTCCAAATCAACAAGCAGGTGTACTTCTATACACGCTCTTCAGTTAGCACATTTACAAGAGCAAACTGGTTTGAAATCAAAATCATGAAAATAATGCATAAAATTCGCAGCTATTGGGGCTTTAAACATATTATCTCAGAAGATAGAAACTTTGGTTAGTAGAGTAAACAGTGATAGGACGCAGTGCTGCAAAACTGAAATCTAAATTACGGTGACAGTGGCACAACCAAGACGGTGACCAGGAAGAAACACGATCAGATAATGCGATTTCTAAATGGCGAGGAAGCTCCCACGACGGAGAACGCGAAATTCCGTTTTTGGGTGAAAGCAAGGAAACATACTAGAAGTAATGTAATACAAGAATATATTTCCCAACAATACTGTAAATGTGTTAATGATGCAGAAATGTGGTTGTAATAATATATCACATACATGACATGAAAGAAAAAATAATTCAATGAATTTTTACAATTTATTCATTTATGTGATCAGATGTTCTGAAATGGCACAATCTCCAAAACATCAACTTTCATTACAAATCTTCTTACATGTAGGTTCTGAAGGGTTAAGGTGGTATGCACCTCAAAAGTAGAAAGGCTTAAACTTTTGCTCAAACTTTCCTCAATGTGAATACTTCTCACATAAAAGAGTACTTTAAAAGATAGATCACCTTGAAAAAGATAAATGCCAGTATTTATTATTGTGTGTGTGTTGAAACAACAATCAACAAAGGCCATCTTGATTGTTCAAGACAATGAAAATGTTTCTATTTCCTCTGCAAGCGGTGTTCAGTTTGTATAAATCTACATGTCTAATAAAACCGCATCTTCAATAATGACTATAATAAAGATATGACTGTAAAAGGTGCCTAGTTACATTGAAACTTGGAAATGTATATTGAATATAACTTAAAAACAAAAAAATCTGGTCTCCTTAAAAGAAGCTAGGCCCATGTACGATATATGCAAGACTAAATAATGAAACGACATTTCATGCCCTACTTGTATTTGAATGTTTTCACAAATCTTTCAACTCACTAATGTATCTACAAATGTTGTGGCTTTCTTGTATTGAACAATATGAATTTCATAATGTCTGCTCTATGAGACTGGGTACTTTGACCTGTCATATAAATTACTGTAGCTCAAACACTGCATCTGATGACCCAAAAACATGAAAGCATCTTTACACTTGGGAAATAAACACTAACAGTGTATTTCAGTAATTCTGGCTCCCTGCTTTCAAAAATAATGCTGTGACTCTTACATAAAATAAGGCAGTCATTAAAAGGGACAAAATGCTAATTTGTTCACAGGCTATATGAGCAACACATAAATTACACCCACACTGTTGAAATGCATTCTTATGTTTAGTCATGGACTCACACTACACCAGTAAATGACCCCAACCCATTTACACACTAATCAAAAACCAACAGGCAGCTTACATGTATGATTTTCTACTGAAAGTTTTATAGTCACATATTGTGTTTTCCTTATTTTTCCCTGTAATGGTTTCACCTTATGGAAAAAATGGCAAGAAAAAACATTAAAAACATTTCTTATTTTAAAACTATGTCATCGCATGACGTTCAAGCAGTATTTCCAAAGTTTTGGTTTTCAAATCATTTCAAGGGGAAAATCATGTTAACTGTGGACTTGTTGCGTGAGATTTCGAGAAGCTTATCACACAATATAGCGAAATTTCGTATCATTAGAGGTAGCACCAGTAGCATCATACTAAAAAGCTACTAACCCAAGGAAATGCAAGAATCACATGAAACCCCATCAATATTTTGTGACTTGTGAATCGTTCAAGGGTGTGTACATAGAAGCGAGCAAGGGTGTGTACATAGAAGTGAGAGGGATTATTAAGACATTTTGATCATTTCTTATCACTGTATCGCTATCTACACCAGTAGATACACATAATTTTTAAATCCCCATCGCAAAAGGGTGAATCATCCTGCTTAACATGCAAGGCAGTAAAACAAAAGATTTGGAGAGTCTGACCTAAAACACATACTAGTTAAAGCATCACAACAACGAAGGAATGGTGGACCAAGTAAGGAGTAGATGTCAAATGTCAAAAATATGATGAAGAGTGTCAAGGCAATCCATGGCCGAAAACCCCGTTCCCAAAATAGGCTGTAATCAGTCAATAATTCCATCGCCGACTTCTTATTTGGTCCAATCTTCTTGAGATCTGTTCTGTATTATCGTTGTGCGACTGACCGGTCAACACAGAAACTCTAGTAGGCCTAAATCTGCTAGTATCTTCATTGTCAGGGTAATGTTCATGTTCAGTATTATCGTGCGACCAGCTGGTCAACCAAGAAATTCTCTGTGGTTCTTTCGCTGGATGGTGACGCACCTTCCTGAGAAATGGCAACGAAGATAAAGAATAAAACCCACCAGGAAGATATTGACTATACAAAAGCATTGGGTACTGACCTGTTGATTCTTGGGTCAATATAAATCATTATTGCTTAGTAAAATGCACACTGCATGGAAAGGTCATGACTCGTCAGAATTATGGGAGATGCATCAAAAGCGTTGATTATCCACAAATACAAACACTGTGGATATGTGACTACCGCATATGTCATGGTTTTTGAGAAGTAGAACTATCAACCATGTGTAGTAAGGAAACTGGCCCACACCCGAAGCCATTTCTTAGCTAGAAAATCCCTACACCTTATCAAATACCATCTCATGGGTTACAACTTGGGACAATGTTGAACACATTTACTGCAACACATAGTTACCCTACATACGCTTGTGATGATAAAACCCACCCATCCCTCAGAACACATTTTATGTTTTACGGTTCCCCGTTATAGTGTGCTACTGTCGTTCCACTCGTACTCTTCCCGAGGAGAATCCAATTTTATCATGATTTTATGGATGTTGACTATCTTATCTATCTTACCTGCATTATAGGTGGCATGGAAATGTCTTCGTCTGCTTGCGCATCTACTAAACGTGAATTTCCAACATGATACTGTAAAGTAGAGGTAAAGCAGAAATGTATCGCCATTCAGATAGGTGTAGATATCGGATGGGATTTAAGCAGGGGCAAACAGATTGGCATATAGGTAGATGTCGATTCAGATACACTTTCAGATACATTTTCTGTGGTTTACACGCAAGCGGAGTTCTCACATGCTTCTCAATAATAACGATGATAAGGAGGAAAACACCATCTTTGAGACAGGAGTGATAAAAGGAAATAGTACCTTGTATTTAATTCTTTGAGATTGTTCCATCGACACAGCGTGTCCACATTTATCGTGTGCATCCAAAAGTCGTGTGATATCAGCCTTGTTTACACAATCTTTTACATTCTTCCGGCCAAAACATGACAAGAGTCTATTCATTTTGACGGAGTTGGAATCTGTTGGATACGAAGGTGAGGGAATTTCAAACAGTGTTCAGGACAAATGTTTTCGATCATTGTAACCTGTCTACATATTTTAAAAAATGAACATAATTGACATTTACCACAAAATAATTTTGAAGATAATTTGTAGTTGCACGCTGTTGCCTCTAATTCGATGAAATCAAAAGCACTTCTGTGCCGCTACCTGATATACGGAATACGATGGAGCAAATGAATATTTTTAAAACCAGAGGAGACTCAAATAACGGCTTACAATCGACACAAATGTTTTAAAGCTGGCTAGTTTCAGTTTCTAATGCTGCGAACAAATGAACACGTTTTGAACGAAGACTGTATATGCAGGTTATCCTCATGTGGCGATCATCATGTAGATGAAACACTGACTTTCGCGGAGTAAAATTCAGTAATTCGCGATGATCAAAAAGACTGTCTGAAATTCCTTCTTCGTGTCTTTTTGAATGAAATCTATGTCCACAAACTACTGAAATGGATTAAAAAGGCTTAAAGGTAAATATATAGACTTCTAAAACTGAGATATCGTTAACTCACAAGCCTGGTTCGCCGACGAGCGATGATGATGATCGAGTAATGGCGGATAATGCAAAAATAAAGGTCATGTGAATTGGCTTAGTCACGTGGTATTCCAGCACCAAACACAAAAGAAATTCAGTTAAGGAAAGAAAAGAAAACGTTTCAGAAACCATATTTCGCAAACAAGTGCTATTTACCTTCTTACTTCACATGGAAGGGTTATTGGGAACGTGGAACACTCCTAAACTTCTAGAAGGAGTTCGGCTGCCGTGTTCATTTTCCACTTCCCTTGTTGTATTTCCTTGCGAAGTTGTGCTGGTGAGGGCGATGTTGCCTTTCATCGTCGTCAATAGGTCCAGTTGACCAGTCTTATATGTATAGGCAATGTTTTGGTAAAACGCATTTTGTTGAAGTCGATTTAAGATCACGATCAATTTCGTAAGCCCCTTTCAATTGATGGCAAAACTCTTCGCTAGTGTACACGGGCATGAAATTGAGCTCGGCGGCAGAATTTCAGTAATACAGTATAGTAGCCGAATTACGAAAATACGTTGCAAATGCAAGTCAATGTATAGGTAAGGGTGACCTCTTACAGTCGAGTGGTGGCTCTAAACCATAAATGTATATAGGTTCAATACAGACCGACAATAAAACATCACAACAGTTTGTAGGGTCAACAAAGAGACCTAAAGAAACTTTAATGTGAACCAGCAGTAGTCTGAATAGTTCCACCCAAAGACGAATTCGGACAGTTATTTCATCATAACTTCTAAAGTTACTGTGAAATACATATTTAAAGAACTTACTTTATGTTGCGTTAAAGAGGTAAACTACGATTGGATTGTAAAACACGTCTACACTGTGTCGTTTGCGAAGCAAGTCGAGTGATTTATATATGCATATCATGACGGTTCAAAATGGTATTTGGACAAAGGGTTTGTATTGTGAACTGTTAAGTACCATTTTGTACTCAGATGCAGGACGCGAACCTGTCAACAAAGCAAAACGACCTTTGTGACCTGTTGAAATTCTTGACTATTGCAGTACACAAAATCCCAACCTGTCTTACGTGATACTTCACATGCATGGAGACGTCGAGCTAGAGGATCTTGAGAAGTACTTGTGCCAAGAAGCTCGAGCTGACAATTATTTTGAACATGTAACATATACGGATGTGAGAGAATACGTTATATGCTCGAGAAAGCTCCAAATTAAAAGTAATTTGCCTATTCTCCTATATACTACTGAATTACTGATGTTAATGCCAGTGCAATGTCTTCTCGACTTTCAAAGCAAATCAATTCAATATTAAGTGATAATTATTTGAACTGAAAAACAAATGCTTTCAGTGAATATTCAGCCAATGAGATGCATTGATCGCGAAAGGTAATTTTTGATGTCTTTCCTGAGGTTAAACCCAATTACCATCTTGCCTTCTACTTCACATTTCAAATCGTCGTGGACGACTCTGAATACAAACAATTTGGGGCATAGCTGGTGGCTTGATGTACTTTATACCTGTTATGAAAAGGGCGATAAATTCTGTCGCACGTGACAATTTAATTATTAAATTCCGTCGTTGCGCATTGTTAAACAAACCTTTGCCCACATGCCAGATTTACATCGATGATTCTAATCTAACAAAGTTAGACAGGAAGGCACTAGTAAGCAGCCAAAGTATGGCTTACGCGTTTTGCGGGACTTAAAGGTTTTAAAAGTTATACTGTCGCTTATTGAGTACATCAGCGCATACACTTATTCTCCCTACAAAAACCTGTTGTCACAGTGTGTTAATCCGCTTCGTGTTTACGCAGTTTCACTACATTTCGATGGTCAAAGGACATACCTTTAATACTTAGAACACCAGGTACTCTGAAACTTTAATTGTGTAGAACGTATTCGCTTGTCCGTATGGGAAATGTCAAGGGTAGAAATATTTTTTATATTTCAAAGTTGGGTGTTAACATTATAGTCATTACATAATGTAAAAACATGAACGAGTACACTCCGAGCTATATGACATGTAATGGTTGTATTCTAATTGCTTTTTAGCGTAAAAAAACTATGCGGAATAGTTTTGCAAGCAAGATTCTGTAGACAATAATTTTGCCCTTTTACAGAAAACTTACCCGACAAACTAACGAGAAGTTCACTTCAGGCGTCGAACACATCATAATGGAACTTTGGGTTGTTGATATAATCCTAGCAGTTAAGATCCAACTTTCCGAAGACAGGGTAATTACAGAAATTATTTGACGCTTATTCCCCCACACTGAAGTTCAGTGCACTTACAGCTTAGTCAGGGTTGTGACTCATCGTAAACTTTTTATATTAGAATACAATGGGCTTTGTCCAATGTCTCTTAGTAGTCGACGTCACATGATTCATGGCCTTATAACCTGAAACGAGTAAACATTACTACTCCTCGAACTGCATACACTTAGCTCGTCACCATGGAGTGATCGCACAACTAGACGTGCGTTCGAGGAATGCTGCTCATAAATACTACGCTAAATTAAATATTCTATCAAAACACATCATGCACATTATCTCTCTAAGCTCTGATGTTAAGCGAAAGTTCCTTCTTAAATATCGATATAAGAATGGCACGAATTCAATTCATCTGTTCGCAACAGGCTTTGTTATCTCTGAAGTGCGCACTGTTCTCTGCCTTTCTGTACTTTACCTACTTTTTAAGCTCACCGCAGGTAATCAATATAAGGGAGAAATGTGCATATCTCCGAGGAGTGAAGTCCAATGTTTATCAAGTCTCATAAAATAGAATGAAATGTGTAGCTCGTTAGTTAAAGTGTGTATCTTCTTAGTTAGAAGGTCGTATTTTTAAGGTGTAGAAACTTCATTGCTGTTTGTAATCACTTTGTCCTAGAATACATTTGGATCATTTACTCATTGCACAATTCCTCTATACAAGCCTTGGACACAGCTCCTTAAAGTTATGCCCACGCATCCCTCTTGTGTTGAATGTGCCGGCGGGGCCCCGGGACGGTCGACTTCGACGGCCTTTTTTTGGTTACATGTTTGGAAACATTGGCACGCCCCTAACGCGCCAGCAAGGTTATGCACCTCTGTTATACCACAGTTCGTCCACACACAGGGGTTGTGGTAATACTCTTGCTGGTGCGTTCGTTGTTGACAGCGTCCAAAGATTAGTAAGTTACCCTCACTTGCTTTGGGGAAAAACTAAAACGAAGGGGGAAGGGGGAAGGGGGAATACGAAGGGCTATGATATTCTCATTGTAAGTACATAAAACTTTGACAACACCATGCAAAAATGAAATATTGTCCCGGCTTTGCTTAAAATATGCAAAAATGAAATATTATCCACATGCTTAAGGAACTTATGTTAGTAGACCAAGGAGGAGGGAGCTTTATGCGCAATGCAATATATACACGCACTGGCACTAATCTCATGGGGGTCTTTAACTAGCACTGATACCTTGAAGGGGTGATGATATTCCTAGTGCCAGCGGAGAATACTTTAATAACAATATGCACAAAAAGAAATATTGTCCTCAGGCTTAAGGGACTGGTGTTATAAGACGAAGAGGGAGGGCTTTAAGTACAATCGATACTACATGAGCTCTAGTAGCATACTGAAAGCGGGCCCATAACTTTAATTTATGCCACGAAGTTGGACATGATATTCACAGTGTCAGTAGCGAACAGTTTGATAGAAACATGCAAAGTTAAATTATCGTCCTCAGGCATAAGGGACTTAAGTTATTGTACGAAGGGGAGGGCATGGTGTATAACGTTTAATATAAAGGGGTTAGCGCCATACTAAAGGCATGGCCTATAACTTTAAATTTTGCCACGAAGGGGACATGATATTCTCAGTGTCAGTAGAGAACACATTGATAACAAGATGCAAAAACGAAATATTGTCCCCAGGCATAAGGGATTTATATAATATGACGAAGGGGGTGGGGCTTTGTGAATAATGTATAATATACAGGCACCACCACCATACTAAGGACAAAGCCTATAACTATCACTGAAGCCATGAAGGCGGACATGATATTCCTAGTGTCAGCAGAGAATACTTTAATAACAATATGCACAAAAAGAAATATTGTCCTCAGACTTAAGGTACTGGTGTTATAGGACGAAGAGGGAGGGCTTTAGGTACAATCAATACTAGCATACTGAAAGCGGGGCCTATAACTTCACTTTATGCCATGAAGTTGGACATGATATTCACAGTGTCAGTAGCGAACAGTTTGATAGAAACATGCAAAGTTAAATTATTGTCCTCGGTCAAAAAGGGACTTATGTTATTGGACGAAGGGGGAGGGCATAATGTATAACGTTTAATATAAAGGGATTAGAGCCATACTGAAGACGGGGCCAATAACTGTAAATTTTGCTGCGAAGGGAGACATGATATTGTCAGTGTCAGTAGAGTACATATTGATAACAATATACAAAAATGAAAAAGTGTCCTCAGGCATAAGGTACTTATGTAGTTGTACGAAGGGGGAGGGCATAGTGTATAACGTTTAATATAAACGGATTAGCGCCTACTGAAGACATGGCCTATAACTTTAAATTTTGCCACGAAGAGGACATGATATTCTCAGTGTCAGTAGAGAACACATTGATAACAAGATGCAAAAACGAAATATTGTCCCCAGGCATAAGGGATTTATATGATATGACGAAGGGGTGGGGCTTTGTGAACATTGTATAATATACAGGAACCACCACCATACTAAGGACAAAGCCTATAACTATCACTGAAGCCATGAAGGCGGACATGATATTCCTAGTGTCAGCAGAGAATACTTTAACAACAATATGCACAAAAAGAAATATTGTCCTCGGACTTACAGGACTTGTGTTATAGGACGAAGAGGGAGGGCTCTAAGCACAATCGATACTACATGAGCTCTAGTAGCATACTGAAAGCGGGGCCTATAACTTTAATTTATGCCATGAAGTTGGACATGATATTCACAGTGTCAGTAGCGAACAGTTTCATAGAAACATGCAAAGTTAAAATTATCGTCCTCAGGCATAAGGGACTTAAGTTATTGTACGAAGGGGGAGGGCATAAAGTATAACGTTTAATATAAAGGGATTAACGCCATACTGAAGACGGGGACAATAAATTTAAATTTTGCCGCGAAGGGAGACATGATATTGTCAGTGTCAAATCTACACAATACTGTGTTACATAACACAGAAACAGGAAAAACAACAAAAATGCCAGAAAAATACGGTACTAGAGGAGACACCATATTATCTCAAACACAATGAAACACTGTACAAATGCCGAACATAGCATAAACATAAATAAAGACACGAATCTTAGATTCATCAAAATCTATCATTACACAAGTTAACGACAGCAAAAATCAATGCACTGGGCAAGGGTTGAAATTCATCCCAACACCAAATCGTCCTCCCAGAGTTTATCTCATACAAGACGCAAACATTAGGAGAAGGAAATCCTATACATTATGCGACACAAATTGACCAAAAAAAGACAAATTCAAACACAAGTGTCGATGGACTCCACAAACTAAGAACACAAATGGAAAGATTTGAATTCTTACATAAAACATCAGGCTACCTGAAATATGCGCTTTAAAAGCCTGATCAAAGGCGAAACACTAAGATACATCAGAACTTGCAACACAATCAGATACGAACTGAACATGCTCACGTGTTTAATTATATATATTGCAGTTATGTGTAAATTTGAACCTTTGTCACATGTTTGCAACTTCATTGAAAGTGTTATGATCAACATAATGAATAATATTCACCACAGATTAATTCTAAATCCAAGTATAAATCCAAAATCAGGAAAGTTCATTAAAATATGCAAATAAGGAATTGACTGAAATGTTCTCATTAAATATGCAAATTAGGAATTGGCTGAAGTAAAAATGCTAAATGACTTTAAATAATATTGTATCATAGTATCTTCAATGTACAAAGCAATTCGTCAACTTTGGTCTAGTCAAGACAGATAAATATCCTTTATTAGGAAAGTTCATTAAATTTGCAAACAAGGAATTGGCTTTAAAAGTAAAAATGCTTAATGACTTTCAACGTTGTATCATAGTATCTTTGATGTATATAGCAAGTTTCATCAAATTTGGTCTAGTCAATAAAGATAAATATCCCTAATTAGAAAACTTCATTAAATATGTAAATTAGGAATTGGCTTAAGTAAAAAAGTTTAATGACTTTCAATAATGTTGTTTTATAGTATCTTCAATAGATGTAGAAGATTCATCAACCCCAGTCGAGTCAATTCAGATATATATGCCTAATTAGTGAAGTTCATTAAATATGTAGATAAGGAATTGACTGAAGTAAAACTTCTTAATGATTTTCAATAATGTTATACCATAGTATCTTCAATGTACATAGCAAGTTTCATCAACTTTGGTCAAGTCAATTCAGATATATATATATATATATATCTAATTAGGAAAGTTTATTAAATATGCAAATAAGGAGTTGGCTGAAGTAAATATCTTGAATGACTTTCAACAATGTTATATCATAGTATCTTTAATGTACATAGCAGGATTCATCATATTTGGTCAAGTCAATTCAAATAAATATCCCTAAATTCAAAAGTTCATTAAATATGCAAATTAAGAGTTTTATGAAGAAAAAATGCTTTAATGACTTTCAATAATGTTAAATCATAGTATCTTCAATATACATACCAAGTTTTGTCAATTTTGATCAAGTCAAATCACATATATATCCCTAATTGGGAAAGTTCATTAAATATGCAAATTATCCATTACCTTTTACGTCATCCCTTAATATCTTTCACAGCTGATATATCTTGGTGTGATCAACATTTGTAGCGAATCTCATTAAATTGTGTGCAGTCGTTTTTAATGTATATCCGTTTTTTCTAAAATCATTAATTATGTAAATGAGCAAAAAGTATGCACGCCACACCCACCAACTTATCATGACGAAAGTAAACATTCTGATAAATGTAAATAAACATATAAGTCCCTTCTGTTAGGTCACTGTATGCGATCGTGTACACAAACACATAAAAAGGTGACAACCTTTTCCCCCCAAAAATCTCCCAGAATCCGCAAAAACCCATTATATAAATCCCTTAAGCCCTAAGAGTATATTTCATTTTTTGCTCACGTGTTAACACACGTGAGCCTATGTCGCAGCGATGTCTGTCTGTCTGTCTGTCTGTCTGTCTGTCTGTCTGTCTGTCTGTCTGTCTGTGTGCTCAATATCTCAAAAATGGCTCATCAGATCAGAATCAAATCTGCTACATAGATTCAGTTTGCAAATGGCAAGAACTGATAAGTTTTTGGTTGGTATGGCTTGCTCACTCTTTGCTCATTTGCATAATTAATGATTTTAGAAAAAACGGCTATACATTGAGAACGACTGCACACAATTTGATGAGATTTGCTACAAATGTTGATCACATCAAGATATATCAGCTGTGCAAGTTATTTAGGGGTGACGTGAAATATAACTACTAATTTGCATATTTAATGAAATCTACTAATTAGACATATATATCTGAATTTACTCGAGCAAAATTGACGAAATTTGGTATGCATATTGAGGATACTATGATTTAACATTACTGAAAGTCAATAAGCATTTTTACTTCATCTAAATCCTAATTTGCATATTAAATGACCTTTTGAAATTAAAGATATATATTTGAATTCAAATGACCAAAATTGATGAAACTTGCTATGTACATTAAAGATACTATGATAGAACGTTATTAAATGTCATTAAGCATTTTTACTTCAGCCAATTCCTAATTTGCATATTTTATGAACTTTCCTAATTATGGGTATTCATCTGAATTGACGAGGCCACAGTTGACGAAACTGGCTATATACATTAAAGATCCTATGATAGAACATTATTGAAAGTCATTAAGCATTTGAACATTAGCCAATTCCTTATTTGCATATTTAATGAACTTTCATAATCAGGGATATTTATCTGTATTGACTAGACCAAAGGTGACGAAACTTGCTATGTACATAAAGATACTATGATACGACGTTACTGAAAGTCATTCAGCATTTTTACTTGATCCAGCTCCTAATTTGCATATTTAATGAATTTTTGAAATTAGGGATATATATTTGAATTTACATGACCAAAATTGATGAAACTTGCTATGTACATTAAAGATACTATTATGTAGGCTAACATTATTGAAAGGCATTAAGCATTTTTGCTTCAGCCAATTCCTAATTTGTGTATTTAATGAACTTTCCTAATTAGGGATATATACTTGGATTTATTTGATCAAAGTTGGCATAACATGCTATGTACATTGATTATTATACCAGGTTATACCAATATTGATAGTCATTTCGCACTTAAGTTTTCGTGTCAGCTAACTTATAGTTTGCATATCTAATGAGCTTCCAAAGTTTAGAATATGTAGTTTGAAGGACTTGACCAAAGGCATGCAGTTACACTTGCTATATAAAGTGGTGATACAATGACAGCAGTCAAAGAAATTAACTATTTCTATTTCAGCTAATTGCGTATTTGAATACTTAATGACCTAAAAAGTTAATCTGTGGTGAATATTGTTCATTATGTTGATCATAATACTTTCAATGAAGTTGCAAACATGTGGCAAAGGTTCAAATTTACACATAACTTCAATATATAATGAAACACGTGAGCATTTACAGTTCATATCAGGTTGCATCTTGTTATCAATGTGTTTTCTACTGAAACTGAGAATATCATGTCCCTCTTCGTGGCAAAATTTAAAGTTATAGGCCCTGTCTTCAGTATGGTGCTAATCCGTTTATATTAAACGTTATACACTATGCCCTCCCCCTTCGTCCAATAACATAAGCCCCTTATGCTTGAGGACTATTTTTCATTTTTATATATTGTTATCAATGTGTTCTCTACTGACACTGAGAATACCATGTCTCCCTTTGCGGCAAAATTTAAAGTTATAGGCCCTATCTTTAGAATTGCGCTAGTGCCTATTTATTATACATTATATACTATGCCCCCCTTCGTCCAATAACATAAGTCCCTTATGCCCGATGACAATAATTTAACTTTTATGTGTTTCTATCGAACTTTTCGCTACTCACGCTGAGAATATCATGTCCCCCTTTGTGGCATAATTTAAAGTTATAGGCCCCGTCTTCCGAATGGCGCTAATGTTTGTGTATTATACATAATACACTGTGTCCTCCCCCTTCGTCCAATAACATTAGTCCCTTATGCCGGCGGACAATTATTTAACTTTGTAGGTTTTTTCAACCTGTTCGCTACTAACACTGTGAATACTATGTCCCTCTTTGTGGCATCAATGATAGTAATAGGCCATGACTTCAGTATTGTGCTAGTGCCTATTTATTATACATAATACACTGTGCATGGCGTGACTCCCTGTATATATTGTATTGTATTGTATGTAAGCCTGCTCCCCCCGGGTCACCCAATAACATAAGTCCCTTAATTGTATGGACAATATTTCATTTTTGCGTATGGCTATCAAAGTGTTTTCTTCTATCACTGTGAATATCATATCCCACTTCACTGCTTCAGTGATAGTTATTGATCATGCATATGATTATTGTATATACTGAATTGTACGTAAAGCCACCCCTGTCTTGTCCACTAACATAAATCCCTTAAGTGTGACTATAATATTTCTCTTTTTCATATTTTTATCATAGTCAGGACAATATTTTATTTTTGCATAGTGTTATCCAAGTTTTATCTTCTTAGAATGTGAATATCATAATCCCATCCTAACCCCCCTTCCCCCTTCGTTTTAGGGTCATAAGCCCTTGGTATCCCCCTTGCCCCTCCCCCTTCGTTTTAGGGTCATAAGTCCTTCGTATCCCCCTTCCCCTTTTCCCCCTTCGTTTTAGGGCCACCCTTGCTTTGGCGCATCAGGCAAATACATTCATCAGATAATAGAGGCAGCTCTCATGATAAAACATCGTAAGGTTATCACAGGAAAAATACATGACACTGTGCATGCAGTGGAGGGGAACAAGAAATCTTTAAAAAAACAGTTTTGTAAAGCCAAGACACTTTTGTTCGGTGGTAAAAATCTTAATTGGCAGTATCATACTCAACTTTATTGAAAATAAAATAAACGGTAGCAACAAAAAAAGCTGTGTTGAGACACACCTGAGGACGGACATGTATACTACCCCTTATAGTCCAGTCAATCTAAGCCAAAAAAGGGGTAAACCTAGGACTAATTGCAAC
>LD351096.1:0-10975 GCA_001465055.1 Ptychodera flava
AGAATGTTGTTTTCACTTGCCCAGACTCAAAATTCACTTGTCACGGGCGTCGGGCGGCGAGAATTTTCGAGCCCTGCTGGTGTTCGGCGACATCAACAAGCCTAGCTCGATATTATAAACATTGGCTGTATAATCAGTCTGCAGGTGTATTTCAATAATCCGACATATCCTTTTAAGTACACACATAATCGCATAGTCATTACACTAGGCAGAATATATGCTGCAGAGTTACAATCTGATTGTGACCATCCCAACCTCCTAAGATCTAATGGTCCGTCCCTTAGTCCTATTAACAATGATCAAATAATGCATTATTTGTTCTCCGACATATTTTTCGAGGTATGTCAACGCCACTCTCAGGTTGTCGCTTCAGCCCTGGGGTACAAGCGTTCTCGCAAGTTTCGACAAAACACATTCCTTGAAGACATATTTCGTTGAGTTCAACATTTCAACGCATCAGTTCAATATGAGTCTTATAACAGTTCAAATTCATTCCTCGATATCGACTACGTCTTTCATATATTCACATTTTCTCCACCATACTATACAAATTTCCATTTTTGCTGACACTTTGCCTTTAACAAGTTAACACAATCCACTGTGACGCAATTCACCCAAATTAGGCTTATTCATCACCAGGGTTGAGATGCATGTCTGATTGTCGTTTCTGAACATTCAAAGTCAGTTTCTGAATTTTGAGAAATTTTTATGTCATTTCCCTATTAATACATCCTGTTTGCTGAGAATGCGCACTTGGAACATAATTTTGGATTTTCGTTTTCCTGGTGCTCGACCTTTGCTGGCTTCAAACGCAACCAGGGTCTGTCTGTCTGTCTGTATGTCTGTCTGTCTATCTGTCTATCTGTCTGTCTGTGTGTCTGTCTGTCTGTCTGTCTGTCTCTTAATTTCTCTCCTCTCTCCGGCCAAATCTGTACATCGCTTTTTTGAATGCATTTTCTCACAAAACCTTTTCTATGCACCGCCCATTACTAAATCTTCATCATTATTAGATAAGAATCACCATAACCACCAGCATCGTCGTCGCTGTTGTCGACATTATGATGATAATCATAATCGTCACTATCAGCACAAAGTAACATCTGTTCATACTTCATAATCATTTCCACAGGACTGTCACATTCTTTTATCAAGACATTTAGCCTACCATTACTATAATATGGGCAACAGTCTGCATGCCTACTTGCTTACCTGTCTGTCCGTCTGCCTGCATGCCTGATAGCCTGTCTATCTATCTATCTATAGCTACATATTACCATAGATTCGGTCGTGTTGCTGGCTCATCGGTCCTTTTGCTGTTTCTGCCAACTCTCGTATAGGTCGCTATGTTGACTCTACCAGATCTCAGAATCCTATAGCCGTGCTGCTTCAGTATACCCGGATTCTCCACCAATTTGTCCCACTAGCAGTCACGGGAATTACGAGGTGAGGTACCAGTCTGGATCGTAATGCTTTCAGTAACAGAAGCTGATACACCAAGATGTTGACTGTAGAACCACTTTAGATCTTCATTAAAAGATGACAATGTGACGTTCCGGGTCTCAAATTCTGATCGTCATTGTACAATTTTTTTCAATTCTTTACTTTTATACATAACTACAAAATTATCATCATTAAACAATGGTCATCACATGGAAATTTCCGCCAGTCTTCGATTCTTCTTACAATTAAACAAGATCACACCGTGGGAATATCCCATTCTCGATTGTTCTCATTCAAGTTTTAAGTAATTAGTTAAAAGTGTGACGCTCTTTCCTACTCCTCATATGGTCTTGAACCAATCTTCACAAGCTTTGGCCACGTGCGGGGAGCTTTGAGATAAAATATTTACAAGACAGAGATTTTCACCTTTGACATTTCAAGTCAGGTAGCACATTGCCGAGTGTGCTCAGAAGTAAGCGAGACACCGATGGGCGTGTGGTTTTGCATTCACCCCATTCCAACAGTGAAGTGATTTCAGGTTTCATTAACTTATTTATTTATTTGCCAAAGCACAAAATAAACGGTTGCCGTTATTGTCATGTTTTCGCCCGACAACAGTGTCTTAAACATTATGCTAATACATTACTTCGCACACGTTCACTGAAAGTTGGTACCTTCCCAAATGTGAAATTCAATGTGTGTAAGCCATGGATGTGTAATACTAGCAACAGAGGCACAGTATCACTGCTTCTTCGTTTATCATAAGATGTAACAAGAGTGACAAATACCAGTCATTGTAATAGACGTAGATATATAAATTCGTTTGCAGATCCTAATATCAATACTTATGACTGCACTTGCCCCCGCCCGAAATGGTCGAAGGCAAACTTTGTACGTCATTATGAAGTGAAAAAGTTTACTTGAGTCCAATATGAGCCGGGAAGGGATACATTATAATAAATTGCTTTTACTTTAAAGATTAAGCAATGCCAGTGACTTTGCAATTGTAGAAAACATTAGGACAACAATTCTGGATAATCGGATACATTATTAGTAATACTCTGTGGGAATGACGTCACAAAATCCACCGGTATTGACAAAGCTATAATATAATATAATATCTAACATTGAAAGAAAATCAGTTCTGAATATCCATACTTTAATTACATCATTCAAACTGACATAGCAATCCTTTCTTAAATCTTCTGCGGTAGACATAAATAGATCGTAAAGTTTTAATCTCTCAAAAAAAATTATCTTTTTATTTTATTTAAACAAGCTACCCAGCTAGGCTACTGCCCAGTGTTGATGTTTTCAAAGCTACTGTGGCAGAACACAATTCGTTAGCATACTTCGTGAATAATGTTCATTTTCTTACATATACTGATATCCGAAAGCGTGATTACACATCATGTCCGTAAAGCACAATTTGATCACCCAACAAAACATTGTATCGGGAATTTAACTTTGACACCTAAAATAAACATTTTCATTTCCTTAAAATACAGATGAGGATAGGCCTATATAGAAGAAACGTGTATAAAGGAATCCTAAAAAACATGGTTATATATTCGTTATATCAATAAACCTCTCAAAATATCATGAAATCACACAGCTCGCACGTATTGATACCTTCTAAAAATTGCCTTATATGTTGCTTTGAAAGTCTTCTACCGGTGTACATTGGTCAGTAATAATGGGTAGAACAAAATTATACTTGCTGTGAATATATATCTGTCGGATGCATAGCTTTAAATTTGTATTCAGCGAGAGTTTGATCTCTCTAACATTGATTAAGCAGGTGTGCTTCTTAAAGACAACAAGATATACTTTAATACTTTAGACGTTATATCACAAATATATACTAGTCAGATTTGTAAATAATGGTTATTAAGACATTCGATGGCGAACACAAGTTCTCACAAACAAAAGACAAAAAAAAATTGACCAGCTTTCTTACAAACAGTAAATGACATTAATCTTCGATTCACAACTAAGCTTTCAAACTAAATGTTGTGCGTATGTCAGTGACCTAAACGAATTATGGTCATATGAAATAAAATATATACATTGTTTTTGTAATGTACTAACAAGCTCTGAGAAAAACACAATCATTACCATTCATACTCGTAGAATCATGGTCGTAGCCGTGTTTTTACATGTTAAAATCTCGTACACATTCAGTTCAAATTACCTTGTTCGTATATCATTTGTACAAAAAAGGAACAACACAAAAAACAGTATATATAGCAAAATATATGTATGGCACTGAATTGAAAAAAGTTGATCTAATGTTCTGGTAGTATACCAGATATTTCAAAGCGAAAAAAAATGTTTGCATGATATATAGTGGCCACCAACTAAAATAATGGATATTATATTTTTGAACAAATATCGGCGACTACAGGCAATCATTTCTGGACGACAGCTTTCACGCACATCGTAAAACATACATCGATTACATTACTTCCAATGTTCTGATCTAGGTTGTAAATTTTCCTCTATTCTTGCATTCATGTGTGCTCTCTTTTCCTGCCGTCTTCTTGTCGTTGTCGTACCTCATGGGAAATTTGAGTTTGTTGCTAGTACTCAATTGTCTTCATCTGTGCTGATGTGTCATTTTTTTGTTTTGTGGTAAACAGTCAAATAAAAATAGCTGGACCATCTGTATAATAAACTTCATTAGTGTGGGATAAGTGTATTTTGTTAGGAAGCTCCGGATCTCTCAGCAATATCGCGCAGGCTCATACCGGTTTCCCATACCGCATATCCATCCACTTCAGGAAACTCTCTTCTGAAGTTTTTTGACAGGTCCCCCAAGGTTTTTTGTACTTGCCCTTTGTCGTAGGGGGCATGGTATTGCTTGAATTTTGTGACAATCGCCGCCTTGCAATCTTCGGAGGATTCACCGGTTTGCTGACATTGACGAAGCCGAAAAAATAAGGATGTGATCAGACATGCGAAATTAGAGTACGGCATGAACTTGACATTGCCTGCTTGCAGTGCTTTTTCATACTTGACAGCGGCCTCAGAATATTCCTCGACGTACATCAAGCAATCTCCGTATAGCTTCAGGTAATTATTGTAGTCATCTTCGACTTGATCTTGTAACTTTGTAAGTAGGTCCAAGGCCTTTCCGATGGCATCCACATCTTCAACTTCATAGGCAAGCCACCTCCTTGGCTTTGCACCTAAGCGGATTTGTACCTTGACCATTTCTACAACTATCGTTGGGTTGTAGTCTAGCGATGATGATAGACACAGATCTAGGTCAGTTGCTGCTTGCCGTAGAGACTTTTTGTCGACTCTCCCGCCTTTCTGTACCTGTTCGTCGTACATTTTTATGTACACATTAGCCCTCTGTTGGTAAGCATGCCAGTTAGACATACTGGGATTCATGGACAGAGACTTTTCAATCACCTTCAATGCATCGTCAAATCGCTTATCATCAATAAACGCCTTGGCAGCGTTCATCATCAACTTCCAGCTTTGCTCGTGAGATGTCTCGGCAGCTTGAAAGCAGAGCATGGGGTTTTCATGACAATTTATCAGATCCAATTCCTCCAACGTTGATCGGTGTTCATCGGGTTTGCGTTGGTTGAACAAGTATCTTCCCCTCATCAGCAGCATTCCTATGTAACACCAGGACTGGGCTTGATAGAATCCATCCTCACAGTGATCAAGGATATACTTCAGGCGCTGAAGTAGAGCCACAGCCTCGTCGATAACGTTGGTGTCTCCCTCACCACTTTTATTCCAGAGATACTTTTTGTTCAGTTGACGGTACCGACTTACTACCAGGCACATCATCCACTTCAATCGTTCGCTCTTCAATGGTGTATTAATTTCAGACTCGTTTAAAACCAATGAGTACAGGGAGTGAGCTTCGTCACATCTCGGTGGCATTCGGGTCTTCTCGTCGTAACAATCAAAAGCCAAAGAATACCCTTGCTCTACCAGACATCTTATCAGAGCGACTTGTTTCTCTTCTTCAGAGATGTTTCCGTGCCCTTCATAGACTTCACGAAGTCTACTGCTGTACTCCTCGGCTTTACTTGCTCGGTTCATGCGACCGTAGACGTGCGCCAAGTTGGCCAGAGCATTTAGATTGATCAGATCCTGTTCCAAAATTTCCGTGAATTTCTGACAAGCTTTGGTTGCCTTCCCCTCCTTGGATTCAATCAGCCCCAACATGTTGGACAGAGAGTGGCGGAAGTCTCCAGTTTCGTTGACAAGTTGTTCAGAGATACTTTTATAACGCGAATCTACAGAGCCTTTGTCAATGTCTTCTGTCAGTAGAAGTAATGGAAGATGGAATTGACCACAGTCTTCTGGTGACGATGGAAGACAATGGTTATCTGCTTCTCTATTTGCCATACTTCTGTAATCTAGAAAGGTAAGATAAAAACAGTGTTTACAAAACATCGGGTATGAAATTCAGTAGTTGGAGCGATTACTTAATGCTGTATATATCTGAGTATATTTGATTTGAACTTTTAATTTCTAAACTTTACAATTATTACAGACACTACCAAAGCTTACGCAAAGAAATGGGCTGCAAAACAAGAAGAAGACGTGGAATCTCTCTGACTGGCTCTGCACATTTTGATATAAAAGTCAGAACACATTTTACGTCTTCATAATTCATTCTATCACCGAAACTACCATGGTTTTGAGGAGATCGTTTTCAGACGAAGACATATATTTTATGAAGCGGATAAAAGGCGGGGCAAAGGCCCAATGGGGATCGTACGAGAGGGGATAGGATTTCCCTGTCGTACTACATTGAAAATACTCAGCAAATTACGATTCACTAAGGTGCAATCTGATGAAGAGACAACTGCTGAAAATAAATTATTTTCAAAGACAACAAAGAAACGACCACCCAGTGTTAATAACAAACTACCGTTGCTTTTTAATGAATCGTGAGACTATGAGGAAAAAAACAAATAGATAAGTCCAATAAAGTATAATTTTTCCAAACCTGTTTGCAGTATTTGATGTTCGTTCTTACGCTTGCCATATTTGCAAAAATACGAATAAAATTGGCACGCGGCGAAGGCATGGCCAGTAGCCAGTCTGGCGAATTGTTACGATCCAAAAATGTATAAATAGCCGACACAAGGTGAAAACAACAAATGGAACATTGCTCCACCTGTGACTTGATACACATTCGAATCAATTTTTATTGAGTAAACCAAAGACCAATAGAAAACATCGCTATGTATTGAAACGATTTACATCCCTGGAACTTAGAAAAACAGTAAGTCTCAGATGCGTCGGATTCTTTCATCATAATAAAATGAATTGAAGCTCAGAAGATTCCCTCCGCGAGACACTCCAGTGCTTATGTTATTTTGCAGAATGAAAATGTTAACCATTATCACACTGTTTGATGGTTAAAATCAGTTTTTCATTGTTAACTTTCACCAATAGCCATCAGAAGAACCAAAAGAGAATAAAAAAAAACTGCGTGTTTCTGAAAGGGAATCTTGAGGCAAATTTGTCCGATAATTCAAAAGTAGAGGAACCTGTCTAAATACTGACTAAGGCAACTCATATCGCGACCCAACGTTGACCAAAGTAAACCCAGAGTTGGCCTAGACTAATTTCGGGTTATCTTATCTCAAAACATGCATCCACATGCAAATATGGCCATAGTCGATTACTCGCAGCTCCGCCGCTTTTGGCACTTTGTGCGCCGAATCAAACTCAGACGCAGGCTCGAGGTCAGGAATGCAAGACCACAGGGCACAACAGTCAGTCCCATGGGTTAGGGGAGGGATGGGGTTCTTTGTGTAACGGTTTGTTTGATTCTTTTTTATTTTGTTTAACTATGATATTTCAAATACTGAGTTCAACTCCAAACCGTCTGACTGCTTTCTTTATTATTACAAGTAATTTTATTAATTTTGACCGTTTGATTTTAATATTTCAAATAAAGATATCGACTCCAAATCCTCTGACTTCTTTATTAGCTACAAGTCCTTATATCTTCTCCAACTTGTGTACATACCACTTTAATTGCTCCTCAAACATTGCCGACTTGTTGATCGGCTGCCCATACCGGTGGATTAGTAAATTAAGTCAAAGCCACAGCCGTCCCACAGGTAGTGAACTATTTCCACTACGTGTCAAGCCAACCAGAAATAAACTTAAATTTCAGTCCCTTGGCATATAACAGTAATTAGTTTATTTAAAGTCAAGTAAATGCAGTTTCAGTTTAATGTTGCATTATCAAGCGTAACCAATGATTGAAAGGTATTGAAACCAAAACGTGCAGAGTTGGATGACTCAAACACTGCTTTCTCTGCGGTGATTTTGCATAACTTTTATATTGTTGTAAGTTTCGCAAGTATAATAATGTGGACACTAACACTACTAGCAATTTCTTGATATAATAAAAAAAATTAAAACATGCATGGCTCATTTTTATTTTATCGTTTGGGGTGGACTTTTGGTGCTGTCATGGCAACCTTTTTACTCTGCAATAATCTAACTCGCTAAAATTTACATCTTTTGTTTCTAAGATAATGCGCGTTTCTAAGATATATTTCAGGCAAAAACAAAGAGCTTTCGGAAGATTGAAAAAGGTTGTAAAGGGACTCTCACTCCTATCACCGTAATAGAAACACGCATAATAGAACCCCATGTAACTGTTAGCTTCCGCGGCTAACCGCGCGTTATCGGCGAACTTTGGTTGGTATGGTAGGAATTCTAACACAATATATTGTTAGCAAGGACCTTTGTTCTTTGTTTTGCGCTTTAATTTGGCTGTGTAATGACCCATTTTCTGTTTTCGTTCAATTTGTCATGGATTTACGTCCATAGTGACAAGAAAGCAACCGGTATTACATGTAAACCATGTAATATCGGATGGAGATTTTCTCAAAAATCACCAAATGAACGTTCTTGACACTAAAAATATTGTATTGCCTCAGCCATACAGGGCGAGCTGTTATGTACACATTTATCAAATATTACCGAATCAAAGTCAGATAAGGGATATGATGTAGCTTGAAACGTTCCGAGTCGTTCTATTTTTGGAGTATGACGCACACCCATATAAATTGGCATGTTTCAATGGGTAAATTGGCATGTTATCTATGCCTTGAAATTTTCTTATAGTGTACTCGAGCAATATTTTGAAACTATTCTTCTTCACAGTCGATCAAGAATGAACAATTATCCCTGCTTGCAAGTGCTTATACTAGAGACACATGTCTCGTCTTATAAGAAAGATGAAAATTTAAAAGAACACCGAGCTCTGTGTTGACAAAAGGGGAAAAATATCATATTGGTGGCACACAAGTGTAAAAGAAGACTAAAAAACACACTTTTGACAGACAGAGGTTAGCGAGAATACAGCGATAAGCAGAAAGGTGGTTTAAATCATCTCAGAGAACAAAACTCAGTTTGCTGGCGATACCCGTATTTTTTTATTTTTTTTTTATTTTTTTGCACTTTTGCTTGTCTTGACAAGTTATAAACATTACATCCAAAATATACAATGCCCTTGTGACATGTATTAGCCATTCTTCTTGGAGGAAGTTGGTTCTAAGAAAATGAAAACATGTAATATGATGCAGGTGCTGTGCCTATGTTTCCAAATTTATATCGTGCAAAGGCGAAACTCATTGTGGGCATATTATATAAAAAATATCAGAATTTCTTGAAACAGCAGAACTTGAATGTGTGATATAATTAAGTTACGATAGCGTCACTACATCGTTCACTATCGAGATAATTGTTTGGGGGGCAAACAACGTCATAAACCTTTGCTCAAAGTCCCCCATGGAAATGTTAAGTACCGCTTGTTTGGTAGAGATTTGTGAACTAACAGCCTACCGAATATTAATAATTGACACTGTGCACAGTGTATAGAAATCGCATGGCAGTAGCCCTAGAGCTACTTATAACACGCCACATGCTCATTCCTTGTCACGATTCGCCAGAATACATCACGTGACGAGAAAATAGATACATGTAGTCCCCAGTGAATCGACAAAAGTGACGTCAGAGGGTATTTTTTGTTAGAAATGTCTTTCGCAGGCCAGTGTTCCGGAAGTGAGAACCACCATTAAAAGGAGTTTTACGAGCCTGAAAGTCTACCCTTTAAACTGATGATTACTGTGATACAGCGGTTCGTTTCATCGCCATTTTGAAAATCACACCAACATTGTCATTTTAACCGATGATCGCGACGAAATCAAATGACGAATTATCTAGGTTTGTACAGATTACAGAGGACAACACTTTCATATAAACTTCTCAACAGAAATACTCGAAACACAGAGACAGAGAAAAACAAAGGGAGGGAGACGGAGAGACACAGGGAGGGAGACAGAGAGACACAGTGAGGGAGACAGAGGGAGGTAGATATGTTGTACCCGTCTGGTGTACGTACACAAACTCAAAAGGATGCAACTGGCCTGGCTCATGATGAGATGAAAGACCCTGCGGACGTACACTCGATACTGATGGTATGAGACCATACGGAAGTTAAACGAGGGTTTTATTGATATCTTTAGAGATTGTAAACTTTTATGGCTTATGCATTGATAACAGGAAACCATTTCACAGAAAATTGTTCGATGAAATGTTCTTCGACTCTGTAATTTACGATGTCGTTAGAAGTCCGGTCATCGTGTAGACATAGGCTTTGTGTAGCCCATTGATTAAGTTAGCAACAGGTGCAACATTTTCTCACTCTTTTTGTTTCGCATTTCAAGGGTAAGAACAAGAACTTCCTACACTTTCTCTCTTCTTCTGTGTGACACCTCGTACTGCACAGTGCACCAACTGACAAGAAAGAAAATAAGGAGTTGTCAAAAAATCTTCAAATAACCAGATAGAATAAAGGTATAAATAGAAAACAAATTTAGAAAAACAAGTTAAAATGTAGCAAACGTGGAATAAAAAAATGTAAAACAATCCTTTTTAAAAGGGAAGAAAGTACCTTCTTCACATTCTATTCCATCACACGTAACTTCCTCACTCTCAACTTCGGCCCAATAGGAATCTTTGTCCTCACAGTGTGACGCAATCACTGCACTGACGGCTGATACGTCTTCTATCGGAGTGTCGCTCACCTTCATCTTCTCCAAGATCAATTTGCCAGTATCGCCATAGGCCTGAAAGTGTACTGAAGTGATAATGTCAGTGCGTTTCACATTATCTTCAGATATCTATTTCAAAGGCCACACCATGATAGCTGCGCTTCGTCCCATCTATCAACCCTGTGAACCGCTACTCTCATGGACGTATCACTATCTCCATATTATATGTACATGCTATGCCTGTATTGCCATTCTTCTATTGTTCAGACGGTACTGATATGAGCCCATATTTTAACTAGTGAAAATACGAATTATATTTTCACTGTAACCGAACTACTTACAGCGACGCGGACGCGTGACCTTCGCTGTTTGCATGACCTTCGTTGGTATATGTACATATAAAACAGCTGAGCGAATAAGACAAATGACAATCCGAAACGTCATTATGATTATGGTCAAAATTCTGTTGTTTGCAG
>LD351096.1:13546-25397 GCA_001465055.1 Ptychodera flava
GGTTCCTAGAATTACCTTAAGCTTTTTCCTTACCTGAATTTCTGATTCAATAGATTCTTTTAAATCCTTTGCACTGACTTCAGTATTCGCATTGTATCGCTCAAGAAAACACATGCCATATTCTTCATACACGTGGGCATCTATTCTCTAGGAAATAAACAGCAAAAATAAGAAAGGGCATATTTGTAACGTTATCAAGATATTGCCACAGTGGATGTGATCAAACTCACCCTGTGAATTGAGGACAATGGAACACCGCAAGGAGTGAGTAATAAAACACGATGGGAAAAATGGCTTTATTTTTATTAGATATATTATCTGTGCACTAGAATATTTACCTTGTTGGTGTACCTGACAGAATAAGGGCCATCCACTCCTTTCTGTTTAACTTCACCGTCTTCAGTCAGTGTGTACGCTGTCTTGAAAACCTCCTCGCCTTTCGAAATACCCACGTCTACGACGCCTTCATACTCATCACGGTTTGCATCTGTCAGCTGGATGGTGTATTCCTTCAAAAGATTGTAAAATTTAGGTTTCGTTATAGGCAGTAACTAAAGATGGAATCCAAACGTGACAGCAGCCTAGACATTCTTACTGAAGTTTAAAATGTTAAATGTACATGACTCTATACATCTTGTTCAATTTACACAAATCCTACATGAGCGAAGCGACCATTTGACGAAGAGACGAAATATCAGTGAAATATCATGGTAAAACATAACGGTAAAAAATATTCCTCTAGTAAACCTTCCGCCACAGTGACAATGGTCTGACCCAAACTTATTGCTACCAATGGTGAGTGCGGACCTGTATGCAGGTAATTGGGTGTGGGCAGGTTACAAGAAGAATACTCAGTCTCGTGTAAAATATGCAATGATGAACTTCAATGGAAAACTTTGTCAATATTCCATGGTGTTGTACAATGTGACTCGAGAGAAAAACGTATCAAAAGCAGGCTAAATATTTGAAATGCGATGAGACGGACTTTCATAAACTCAGATCGTATTCAATCGTACCTGATCTCCTTGGCCTGAAACTGACATAGCCAGCAACAGTGAAAGAAAAAAACCGCGCTGCTCGCACCCGGGTTTGTCAAAGCTTTAGAGAAACTGCAAAGAGGTAGGTGCGTGATAATAATGTTAAAAGGAAACGATGTGAACACTTAAATCATTCAAGGAACATTCTTATTACACAGTAGATAGTTCTCTTTTTAATGAATGAACCGGCGATGAACATATATCTGAACGGAAAAAATCGGACAATAGAGAGAGGAGAAAATATACCATAAATCTGAGACAGCTACATGCTTTAGTAACAGTTGATTTTTACCGACTTTGCCATGACATGATTACAAATCTAAGGCTTATAGTCGTGTGAAGCTCTTGTGAGTGTTGGCTCTAAAGTTGAGTACAATTATTTTATTTCATAATTTATTTTTATATTTCATTTTTATTACCTCTAACTTTGCATAATGTAATGAAACACAAATAAGGATGTTTTTATGAAGATGGTGCGTCAGCACATCAATTGGTTTCAGAAATATGTAATTATAGGTCTACCCCATATAAAATTGTAAATTTGGTTCAGTTGTTTAGTTGTCCGCCCGGGCGAAACATCCAGCCGCGTACTTTTAAAGTTAAATGACCGATTTCGAAGAATATCGTTGTTTATTGGTTGTGTCGAATGACACCGAGAGACGAGACAAACCATCGTCCTGGCAGGGGTGATAAAGGTAGATGTCGCTTCGGGGACAGATATGCGGACACTCAAACTTTTACCGTGCCTTCCCCGTCTTCTGCTTGTGCGGGCTCGCCTGCAAGCTCCGGAAGTGAACGAAGTCGTCATCGGCTAGTTTTTGTGAAACGGAATCAGAGGTCAATCACTCAAGCAAACAGGATTATGGGTGTGAAAGTACACTTCCCAACGGCGGACTGGCAATGCCGCGAAGAATTTCCTCAAAGAGGATTTTAGCCTAGATTTGGCTTACATCCCTCAAATGCAGTTACCGAAGTAAAGGTTTAAACCATTGACTATCGACTGTCCAAGCTACGCTGCCAGCACCTGTGATAGAGATAACATAGGCGCCCACTTTACATTTGAAATGTCAGTATATTGGGCAATGTGTTTTTCTTGAACCAAGTTTTGCCTCGGTGATTCAATATTTTATCCTTAATTTGGCTAGCCTCTAAGAATGGTTAAAAATTTCATTGAGGAAAGTTCTACCTGAACTTGAAGTACTCTTAAGAAGTACTCCAGGCTGCCAAACGGTCTGCAGCTTGCTGGATTTCGTTTTTCTCATTCCAGTTACATTTATTCTTTTTCGGCCTTCTCTCTATCGCTTGTTCATGTTGGTCTCCGTACCTCTGCCTGCTACACAGACTCTGTCTCTTTTGAGGGACTATCGATTCTCTCTGTCTCGTTCACTTCATCTCCAAACCTCTGTATGTCTGTCTTTCTTTGCATCGTCAATTACACTGTATCACTATATGTGTTACTTATGTCGTCGTCTGCCTCCCCATATCTTTCTCTCTTGCACTGTCTGCTTCTGTCTGACCGTGTGCCACTCTGTCTGTCTCTCTGTTTGTCTGTCTGTCTGTCTGTCTGTCTGTCTGTCTCTCTCTCTCTCTCTCTCTCTCTCTCTCTCTCTCTCTCCCCTCCCTCCCCCGGGCTTACGCAATCACATCGCCCTGGCAATGTCACCTAAATGCATTAAAATTCGAAACAGTCGCAGTGATTGGTTTAAAAGTTTTCCATAGTAGTAGCAATTGTTTCATGTATTATTGCTAGAGTTGGTAAACTGGGCTGTCAAAAATTTACCCAGTTGTACAAACATTATTTGTCGTTCATATCGGTACGTTCGACAGCTGTCTGATTAACGTTTCATTTGATATTTGTAAATGATTAGACAACGTGTGAAGAAAAACAAGCTTTTCTCACGTATGTCATGTTATCGTCCGACATAACCTGTGGTGATGTTTCTCGATGAGCGAGTTAAAGTAGCATTTGTTTGTATTGAACAGCAGGCATTGTGTACTTCCAAGTAAGCAGTATTTCCCTCGGGTTTCAAAATATCCAGGCTGTGTGACTTTGAATGAATAATGTGAAAATCTACCAGCCATGTAATGGTAGTTAAGGAAGCCAAACTCTGTATTCGTCTGAAATGGCTTTGTGAAAATTGCAAACATTTCTGCTAAATCAATATTTGTCATACTTCCCGTTTATAAGTGGGCAACGTCCGTTATCCTCTATTAGGGTAGGCTTAGGAACTCACTCATAAAAACATCAATTTTAAAAAGACAAGCTGTTTCTTTCAAGTGTTTCATTCACACATGACCTCATGCTGTGACAGAATATCTTATATGTATTCTTATACCAAGCTTTTATCACTGACAAGATGAGATGAGAACTCGGCTTCACTTTATTTGCTTTTTGGAGATAAATATTAACAATTAAATTCTTCTCGCATCCTGTCGATTGTATCGAATTATCGTTCATAAGATATTATTGTCTTTACATTGTGTGACATTCCCTTTTGATTATTACAAATTGTTGATACAAGCTCTCATTTCTCTTCCAGTGACTATAAGCATTGATTCACTGTCACCTCCTTCGTGCAGTTCTGCAGACAGTACACCAAATATTCACCAATGATGAAATCATTTCTACTGTGACTCTACCTGAACTAAGTTGACTGAACACCATCGCAGTTTGTATTGAAAACAGTTTTATGGTACCATATATGATCTCGGGGCACTCACCGTCGCTTTAAGTACAGGTGTATCCAATAGAGTGTAGACTACAAAGCACAAACTCTAAAAAAATTCGTAAAGTAGGATTGAAAGTCTACATTTTCGGCATAAGACCCGGTCACTTTTTCTGCACAATGATTTGTCACCCGTGCTTATTTGGGATAAAAGGTGATGCTAGTGTTCAAAATCTGGTCAAAAGTCCACATTACATTTTACCAAAATTCACTGGGTTGAAAATCTACGTGACGGGAGGAGCGGGAGTCAAAACCAAGCAACATAATTATAGGTATGTAGACCTAGGTTTCCTATGACAGTGCCCCTGGTATACAATCTATAATCTTTTCTCACTACTTTATGTAATTTCCACGAGCAAGACCAATTCTTACCTGTAGTGTTATTCAACATTATCGTAGGGAACCCTTGTACTTAAGATATGCCTTGTCACTTACCGTATACACGTATCATAGGATAACACAGATTTTCATAAGGCCGCATAAAAAATTGTGCTGTTCCGATAACCCGACCTACCCTATTTTTACCTGCCGACTCTAAACTTTTCAGAAGTACTTAAACACGGAAGTTAAAAAAAACAGTAAAAAAACCGTAAACCACCCGTTCGTTACTTTGCATTTGAATTTTGCTTGAACGAGGATTTCTTTGTGTTTTTTTTTCTTTTATATGTATGATACTTTTTCTGGAAATGTTGTGGCCAGTTTTTGACCGCCCTGAACCCCTGAAAAATGCATATTTAAAAATAAAAATATTTTGGAAATAAATTTCTGCCGACCTACCTCTACCCTATTTTTGAAAAGTATGTTCTAGGAACTAGCGTTCCCTGCTTGCTTCGCTATGGCTTTTCTTGCTGTTGTAAAGTACATTTCACTTTCGAATTATTTCCCTGTTTTTCCCAAATTCTAATGAACACGAAGACTTCGAATCAATGACAGATTCACATAGCATTTTTATTCTGTATTGTAATGTGACATATCTTCTGTCAGTAAAGCTACAAACTGTGATAATCAGTAGTTTACTAAATAAAACAATTGCCCTACTAAATGCTTCATAAATTGACTTGTGAAGCTTCAGATAGATATGCGTGCATGCGTATTTGAGATCTGCGTGGGCTTTTCAACCCTGGAGCTACAGCTATGAAGCGTCACAGGCCGTGTTTGTAATCTCTTGTCAAACTATAATTTTGAAATTTTGACAGGTCCACTTCTTCATCGGCAGGTATCATACAAGTGTCTGAAAAGTCGATGCAGATATCACAGAGTTTTTTGTGCATTCATTATTGGAGTATACATTTCTGTTGTATAAACAGTCGAAGGTCAAACATTTGAAGCACGGCTGATTCCAAATTTACTGGATAGCACACGTTTCAAAAACTAGAAAGCCGGGATACAAAATAGATACACAACTGCTGCTTGTCCGGAATGACGTCATTTACATATTTGGCTAAGAATTTTACTCTAACTTAGTTTGCAGGTTGGGGGTGTAAGATTAGAGCGCTCCATGAGTTATTTTAATGCAATTGCTTTGACGTACAGATCCGCAAGCTGGCATTTTACTAAACCACGTCGACAATGACGGTTGAGGCATTTATATATCTACTTTCAGTTTGATGGGTTTCTAAGATTTTTGGGTGAAGTAAACGATATGTGAAGTACAGTTATCTGTCGACGATAGCATTGTTGGTGGTGATCGAATGGTGGTGTAGTGTTTGACCTGATTGACCTCGTTCTGGTCACCGGTCAGGTCACCCTTTATCAGTGCTGGTACTGAGATACAGAGGAATTAGCATATCTGCATTCAGTTTACAGACTGGAGTCGTTCAACATTGTAAATCGATAAATTTAGGAGTTAACGCCTGATACACTATTGCACATACCTGTATGCAGCTGATGTGTCATGAAGGGTACAGGATTTTATACAGACAATATTTGAAATACTTTGTGAAGTATTGTAAGAGTGATTACATCAAAGGGAGGAACAGGAGAAGGTTGACTCTGATACTGTTGAAAGGATTGAGTTAAAACAACCAGGTAATTCGGTAGCTAGCATAGACTTTGTTCAAGTCTGCAATTGAAGTCATTCCTCTTGTGTTTAAGTTCACATTTGCATGAAATCGTGTGAACGGCGTTCATACGATTCGTGAATCCAAGATTAACAAGTTGGACTGCTTTCAGCTCTACTGCACAGGCTTTTGTTTGAAAAATTCGCCAGGAATTTTGTGCTGATCATAATTGTACTCACAAATACCAGATATTGTTGCGTGAAATGTGCACATACATATAACACTAGAGATTTGAAAATGAACGTTAGAAGTTGCCCTACTTACTCTGCATTTAAGGTTGAATGCGCCTCGAGGGGGAGGGGGCGAATACTTGGACTCAAACTTTTCAAATTTTTTCTGAACTACCTCTTATGGGGGCTCATTTTGAAGCCATTTGAATAACAAAAATTTTCAAAGTCTGAGTTTCAAAAAATCGAAAATTTTATTTTTCTCCATAGAGTTAACACATGGATGGCGGCCATCCAAATACGGGTAAATCTTCGACACTTTGATTCTCTAGTATCAAATTTGCGTGACCCCTGATCATTTCATTCTTGATTTTGAAAGTAAACGGTTGAAGATTCCTTGAGGAAACTTTGAGCGAAAATTTAAGTCTTTCACTTTTCCCAGAAAAAAGGTATCGTACATATAAAAGGAATAAAAACATAAAAGACATCGATATCCCTGTTCAAGCAAAAATCAAACGCCAGGTAATGAATGCGAGATTTTATGGGTTTTTTCTTTCATTTTTTAATTCCATATTTACGTAGCTTTAAAAAGTTTAGGCTTGGCAGGTAAAAGTAGGGTAGATCGGGTTATCGGATAAGCACAGTTTTTTTCCTCGGCCCGATCTATCATCTGCCAATAAAGCTACAGTGATTATCAATAGTTTACTAAAGAATTGTCGTACATTATTGAGTTGAGAAGCTTTCAGACAGACATGCGCGCACGGGTATTGGAAATCTGCCTGTTTTTTCAACCCTGGCGCAACCGCTATGATCGAAACAAGCCGTGTTTGCAATCTCTTATCAAACTATAGTTTTGAATTGTGACATGTCTACTTCCTCATCGCTAGGTAACCTACAAGTGTAGATTCGAAATGAGCGGCGTGTAACTTACGTGTGTCTGAAATGTCGATGTGCTTAATTACAGAGTACTTTTGTTTGTGCATTCATCATTGACGCAAACATTTTTGTTGTATGAAATGTCAGAAGCCAAAATATAATTCAAGTACAACTAATTTCAGTTTCACTGGATATCACACGTAACGAAGATAGAGCGCCGCGAAAGCTGGGGTACGAATGTGATAAACAACTGCTGCTTGTCTAGAATGACGTCATCACATACCAGGTGTGTCGTGCTTCATGAATTCGTTTATTGTTGTCAATGTGCAATCGGTTTATTGACGTATAAATCATCAAGGCGACATTGTACGGAACCGAGTCGACAATGCCGGTTGAGACATTTACATCTTAGTTTGTTCGGTTCGATGGAATAATTTTTGGCAAAGTGGACGACATTTGAAGATAGTGTTGTTGGTGGTGATCAGAATGGCGGTGTAGTGTTTGACCCTATTGACCTCGTTCAGGTCACCGTTCTGTTCTCCTTTTATCAGTGCTGATACTGAGACATGGAGGAATTTCAACACCTGAAAATGTGTTGATAGTGTCTACATTTATGAGTACCACTAGACTGGAGCCGTTCAACATCGTAAAGTGATAAATTTAGGTTAATTATACCCCTGATATATGCCGTTGTAGTCGCCTGACTGCTTATCACAGCTAAGGTTTCACATGCAAATAAGCTGAAAGATTTACCAGCCTCGTACATGTACACATATGATCGCATAGTTATTGCACTAGGCTGGTTATATGCGGATAACTAGTCGTGAGTGTGTCTTTGTATCATTCAAATATCATTACTGTGAATCAATGACTGTCACAGTTTTGACACGTTTGCATTCTGTATTCTGACAGCGACCTTTCCTGTGTCAATAAAGCTACAAATCGTGATTATAAGTAGTGTACTAAAGAAATGCGTTTCCCATCGCTTTACAACTCGGTGAAGAAGCTTCCAAAGAGATATGCATGCATGTTGGATCTGCCTATAGGCTTTTCAACTTTGCCGCTGCCGCAATGGTCTTAACGAGCCGTGTTGCAATTCCTTATCAAACCATAGTTTTGAAATTAACGGCGGGTAACCTACATATGTCTTCAATGACTGTGTGCTTAGCTAGCTGCAGACTGCTTATGTTGGTGCACTCATCATTGCAATACGCAACTTTTGTTGAGTAAAAAATTACAACCCGAAAATTTTAAATACAATCGATTTCAATTTTACTGGACAGCATCTACAACGAAAACAGAAAACCGAGAATGTCAGGATGAGAACTCAATAAACAACTACGTAATAGCTGGCTACATGTTTTACCTTAACCAACGGTATGACTTGCAGTGTAGAGTGCTTTATGAGTTCATTTATTTGGGTTACTGTTCAATCGCTTTATTGACGTAGAAATCGAGGAGACTTTGTAATAAACCAAGCCGAGAATGCCGGTTGAGGTATTGAAATCCACCTTCTGTTGGATGGCAGATTTTATTGGCAAAGTGAACGATGTGTAAAGTAGAGTCATCTGTTGACAATAACGCTGTTGGTGGTGATCGGAATGGTGGTGTAGTGTTTGACCCGATTAACCTCGTACAGGTCATCAGTCCGTTCAACCTTTGTCAGTACTGATACTGAGATACAGAGGAATTTGAAAACCTGCATTTAGTTTAAGATTTCTACGTGTACATCAGTACCGCCAGATTAGAGCCGTTGAACACCGTTAAGCAATCAATGTAGGAGTTAACAATTGATGCATCATTGCAAAAGCCTGACTGTTTATGACGTCCGGGGTTTTATATACACAATGTTTGAAAACTTCGTGAAGTGTTATAAGAGTGATAATAACAAAGAGAGAAACAGGTGATATTTAGACTTTGACATACTGGTGCCACTACACTCAGGCTATTTGGTAGTTCGCACAGATGTGGTTCAAGTTTAGATAGAATTCATTCCTCTAGTATTTTTGACCATTTGCTTAAAAATGTAGGAATGGGGTGAACAAGATACGTAAAAACTACTTGCATCGCTTTCAGCACCACTGCGCATGCTCTGGTTTGAAAAGTTAACCAAGAAATATGATTTTAAAAATGTTGCTCACGAACTCTATATTTTTTGTGTGAAATATGCAGATATACATTAATAAACAGCGATTTGAAAATGAACTTTATTAGTTACCAAGGTCCGCTTCCAAACAACATAGTCATGTTACCCACTATGTGAAATATTATGTGTTTGGTAACTTTACATTCTGACAATAATAGCCGTATTTACTCGTGAAGAGAAAAAATTATCTGACTTTTATATGTACACACATGACCACATAGTTATTCAACTAGGCAGAATATATGCTGACAACTTATCTTGAGTGTATCGTTGTTGAATTCCAAAATGATTACTTTATATCAATGACAGTTTGACACAACGTTTGTATTTCGTAGTGTTACTGTGACCTATCCTTTGTCAATAAAGCTGCAGTAACTATTGTGATTAAACATTCTATTGTCAATGCTTCATAACTGAGTTGAGAAGCCTGTAGACAGACACGCGATAGAGAGAAAAAGCACTTGTAGCTCGCATAGATCATGTTCAAGTCTGGGATTTGAAGCCATTTTGTATTTATTTGTGATCATTTGCATGAATGGCGCGAAAACGATACGTGATTCAAGGACTAAATAGTTGTGTCTCTCTCGCCTACACTATGCAGGCTATTGTTTGAAAAAAAATTTCAAGAATTGTCCTGATAACAGTTTCCTTCACGGCCACTATATTTTTTGTATAAATATTCACTTATACATAACGGTAGATATTTGAACGTGGACATTATTAGTAATGGACACCCACTTCCCAGTTTTAATATTTGTGTTTGGTTACTCTATATTCTGACACTTACTCTGTATTTACTCTGAAGACAAAAACGAGAACGATCTACCTGAATCTTACATACCAGACAGAATATATTCGGATAGGTTATTCGGAGTATTTCGTTTCATATATATAATAATAATAATAATGTTTATTTCGTACTTTGGCCTCCATCCTATGGTACAGTAATAAATAAAGAATACGTATACATCGCCACAGGAACACAGAGGATAAATAAATCTACAATACAAAATCTTGATACACGAACAAGATAACACTATTAATCTATTCATTAGTTACAAATCTTTCTCTTCGTTTGTTTGCGAAAAACACATACTTTGCAAAATAAATAACCCGTCTATTTTCCAGTTGCATAAGTTGAAGGAATTTCTCATAGGTATGGTTTGTATAAAAATAAACAGGAATGTATTTCTGGCGCAGATCACCATAAAAAGGGCAAACTAAACAAAAATGATATTCGTCTTCGATGACATTTAACTTACAAAATAAACATATTCGCTCGTTTCTTGCAACACCATACTTGCGATCAGTCTCAATTCTCAACTGATGCGAAGAAGTTCTAAGTCTACAAAGTGCAATTCTTAACTTATTATCCTCTAATGTCGACAAATATGATTCACAATTAAAATTAATCTTGAATTCACAGTACTTATCTAATTTGGAATAACTAACCATGTCAGACCTCCATAACTGAATATAAACATCAGTAAATCTTTGTTTTAAAGTATTAATAAAAGCTAATTCGTCTTCAACACCTTGATTAAGCCAGACAAAACCAAAACCATGAGAAAATAAAAGCTGTTTCACTTGTAAAGCCCAACAGTTACGTCCCAGCTCTGCTTGTGCATGTTCATACACATAACATTTGTAAACAAGACGATTTATATCCATTTTTAAAATCTTTAACCAATATTTTACAATACGAACATATCTTCCATAAATTAAAGGAAACCTACCCAATTCACCGTATATGGTTGGATTTGATGAGTTTTTACATAATCCCAGTATATATCTGCAAAATTTACGATGTACTCTTTCCACGTTTTCTGCTTTGTGAAAACCCCAAATTTCACTACCATACATAAGTATTGGTAAAATTTTACAATCAAAGATTTTCATAGAAATTACAATATCAACAGAACTATATTTAGACAGAACTCTTTTTGAAGAAAAGATGGCTTTACAAGCTTGTTCGGCAATTGTCTTTTGAGCAATGCCCCATTGGCCACTACTTGAAAACTTAATACCCAGATAACTAAAATTTGATACCACTGAAAGTTTTCTACCATTATAAAACCATTTTTCATAGCGTCTCAGACGGCCTGCTTTTCTGAACACCATTACTTTGGTTTTGTCAATATTGACCTTTAATTTCCATTTCTCCGCATAGCTTGATAGGTCTTTCAAAAGACGTTGAAGACCTATGGCATTGTAACTAAAAAGAATCAAATCGTCGGCAAACAAAAGGTGAAATAGTCTCAAGATTCCAACATGAATTCCTACAAATCTTTGTTCTAAATGCTGTTCTATATCATCTATGAACAATGCGAAAAGTAGGGGTGATAAAATTGAACCTTGTTGTACTCCACACAAACATTTAAATGTATGTGTAATACCATACGGTGTTCTGACTTTGCTTTTATATTTTGATACATAGAATGTAATATTCTGTATAAATTACCATGTAAACCCTTTTTTAACAATGTACCTGAAAAACGCCCATTCATGATCCTTAAGCCAGATGTCTTACACAGATCTAAAAGACAATTAACATAGTGATTTCTGGTTCTGTCAGTCGATATCCTCACTGGCATATCGTCATCAATCAAATATTCATCATCACAAGGAATAAATGACGGTTTATCACAAACAATATAATCAGCATTATTGGCGGTTCTGGCATGAAAGACGCCACGTATTAGGAAATTATAATCAGGATACATGCATAATCGTTTTCTAAAAATTCAAATAATGTTTCGTCAGCGTATAATGAAGAGCCTTCTGGCGAAAAATATACTAAACCTAACATATACATTGAATTATCAACAGTTGTGAATTT